>OX155955.1:20673888-20708888 GCA_944548615.1 Micropterix aruncella | reverse complement strand
CTTCTGGCAAAAGGTTTTCCAGTTCAACGCAGTTCTCTTTGTACAGTTTGTACATTGCTGTTATTGTGAGGCTTCCGTCTATGTAGGATTTTTTAGTTTGTGCTCTGCAGTAGTGAGATGGCATGGTGGGAAATGACTTGATGTGACGACGGATATCTTCTTTTCTTTCTTCGTCTACTTTTATTCCACCTTTTCCGTGCTTTCCCCGCATGTCTGGTTGCAAAACACCACTTTCATCTTTTTTGTTAATCGTAGTATAAATAGTTTTGCTGGATATATCCAACTTGGTCTCGTTTAATTCGAAATGATAAGAGTAATTGTTACTTCTGTTGCTTCCTGATTTTTTCATACGGTATTTTGGCTGTATAGGCTTCATGCACTGTAAAAAGTAGTCACGTTGTCGGTCGATATTCCCTATCTTCCAAAAGCTCTTATGAATTTGCTCCCGATCTTCATAATTAAATGTTTCTCTGCATTTCAATCTGCATTTATCTGAACATGGTGGCCGGACTTTTTTGGCAGACTTCGTTTCTTTTGTATTTCTAGTTGTGTACTTTTGTCCTGTATTTTTTTTCTGTTTAGAAACAGACTTTGCCCATTTCTCTGGTCTTCTTTTTCGTTTCCGGGTTATTTGTACCGTGTCTTCAGGCGTAAGTGCAACAATGGAAGAATTTGAACTTGAGGAATTCGTCTCCGATATGTATACGTGCTCGATATCTGAATCTTCGATGTAACTGAGACTGGTGTCGGCGAAAATATCTGCTTCTGACACTCTTCCTTCATTTGGGCCTTCAGATGCATCTAAATCAGTCGTCGTAATCTGGAATAAATTACATAAGCTCTGTAAAATAAAAAATATAAAAATAAAGCTCTTACATAAAAATAAAGTGTAATGACAAATATTCATAATAAATTCCATATCCACAATAAATATCTAATTGAGTGGAGATGAGAGCACACCTACTTGACGTTATAAATGATTTATAAATATAGCTGTCAGGTTAAAAAACAAATAGGTACTTAGTAGGTATGTAATTATTTTTATTTACCTCACTAAAAATAACATCATTTTGGATGGCCTGTTCAAGCAGGTTCGCGCTTATAGGGAGCCCCTGTCCCGCACTTGATGCCTCTGTAAAGCGATTACCGATGCAACTTGTCTCAGGAAATCCATCTGCTGCTGACTCTTTTCCTTCATATTGTGATATCGTGTCAATGTAACTGAGACTGGTGTCAATGAAAATATCTGCTGCTGACACTCTTCCTTCATTTGAGCCTTGAAATGCATCTAAATCAGTCGTCCTAATCTGAAAAGAAATTACATAAGCTCTGTAAAATAAAATGTAATAACTATTATTCTTGATAAATTCCATATCTTCTAATGTAAAAATCAATTGCCGTGCGTTATTAGTCAGAGCGGGACGTCTCAGAAAGAGAAATATCTAATTGAATGGAGGTGAGAACACACATACTTGACGCAATAAATGATTTATAAATATAGCTGTCAGGTTAAAAAAATGTAGGTACTTAGTATGTAATTATTTTTATTTACCTCACTAAAAATAACATCATTTTGGATAGCCTGTTCAAGTAGGTTCGAATTTGTACTAGGGTGCCCCTGTCCCGCACTTGATGCCTCTGTAAAAAAGCGATCCCTGCTGTGACTAGTCTGACTGTGTCTAGACTGTGTCTCAGGGAAGCTGTCTGCGACTGACTCTTTTCCATCATGTTGCGAAATCGTATCAAAAGGCTAAAATATCACAAACATGTTTAGCTATACTGTTGGAAGGATTCATAAATTCGAGTATGCATGTTAGGTTAGATTTTGTGTTTCTTACGTCACTCAAGAAATCGTCTTCGGTGGCTAGTCGAAGTATGTATGCAGTTCGGCTTCCGGCCGGCCACGGCTCGGGGCCTCTTGAACGTGATGCACTCATTAATTACGGTTTAATGAAAGTATTATAATAGTGAACACAAAATTTATAACCTCAAATATGACGTACTGTCCTGCCTGACATTCGAACGCTGACAGTTTTAAAGTTGCCAGTTCCATATGGAAACAATTAGATGGTGTTGCCCTATGGAACTGAATTTATTGCTAAGACCGATTTCCATACAGCAACATTTCACTACGTTTCACTGTGGAACTGGAAAATTGTCGAAATATTTATGATTCCATAAGGAATTTTGCCGTATAGCAAATAAACCGATGCACTTTTTTAGATAATTCTGTGTGGAAATCATAGAGTATGGGTTCCCTAACAAAATGGCATCATTAACTCAAAAGTGATGATTTTTGCTTGTTTCGCTGTGGAACTGAGCCATCGATATATATATATATATATATATATATATATATATATATATATATATATATATATATATATATATATATATATATATATATATATATATATATATATATATATATATATATATATATATATATATATATATATATATATATATATATATATATATATATATATATATATATATATATATATATATATATATATATATATATATATATATATATATATATATATATATATATATATATATATATATATATATATATATATATATATATATATATATATATATATATATATATATATATATATATATATATATATATATATATATATATATATATATATATATATATATATATATATATATATATATATATATATATATATATATATATATATATATATATATATATATTATATATATATATATATATTTGATTGTAAATGTGTAAATTATTATTTTTTCAAATTGAAATTATGTTTATTACTAAATAAATGAAATGATAAAATAATGAAAGGGCACTTATCTGGTCTGTGGTGACCAGGAGTGACTCCACGCCTTATTCTTCTCTTCCTTCAGCGCTTGCTAGGTGTTTCCTGCTGTGGTATTGGAACTTGATTAAAATGGTAGCGGCAACACAACAATGCGAGACGAGAATGAATGCTGGAAAATAATAGGCGATTAGTGTTTCTTAAATATTAATGATTGTTATAAAATGTATATCAATATTTCGGCTCAGCCGTCGTCAAGATATGTGACATTTCTGAAATCGAACAATTCGTTGAAAATTTAAATTCAAGGAATCGAACAAAAAGAAATGGATTAATAATATTTTACACGATTTAGTTAAGGTACCATAACCAACCGTGCAAAACGTTATTTTAAATGAATGATTATAAATTAAAATAAAAAGCATTTGATGATTATGATAATATGATAACCTTATTAATTTTGCCTATTGAGACCGGAACCTTTGCAAGCGCCTAAAATATAAATATAAGCTAATTCCCAAGATTTGACGTCCCTTTCCTTTGCATTATCACCCAGGCATTTTATTATTTTAACTTTAAAACATTGATCAAAAGACAAATTATGCGCCCTGGCATGTAAAGATATTGGGAGTTGGCTTTCATTTCCTACACTAGCCCTATGATTATTTAGTCTAATATTAAGTGGTGTTGTTGTTTCACCGATATAAAAGGCATCACAAGTCCTGCACAGAAGTTGATATACTATATTTTTTGAAATACAACTGCAATGAAAGGGAACCCTGTAACTATTAGTAGTATTTGGACTGGTTAAAAAAGGACTTATATCTAACAAAGGACAAGTTTTACAACGTGGACGACCGCAAGGTTGAAGGCCAAAAGTATTATTACCAATAGAGAAATTTTGATTATTTTTTGTTTTGTTTAATATTGATCTAATATTAGGTGGTCTGCGGAAAGATAAAATTGGCGGTGAATCTAAGAGATCCTTAGTGGATGCATCATTAGAAATGATGGGGAATAAATCTGATAATATATCTCGCAGTTTCTCAGCACCAGGAAAATAAGTGGTGCTAAGGAAGATTTTATTATTATTATTATTTTTATTTTTATTTGAAGTAATTTTAGGTTTTGGTATATATTTTACTTCAGAGTTTAGAATATGTTTACCCAATAGAGGAGCAGGGTATTTTCTTTCAAGAAGATATTGCTTTAGATTATTGAGATATTTATCTAAATTTTCTTTGTTGTTAACTAAACGGTGTCCGCGAATGGACATTGAATAGGGAATGGATCTCTTGGTGTGAAATGGATGACAGCTATCAAAGTGTAAATACTGTGCTTTATTTGTAGGTTTTATATGAATCGCGGTTTTAATTTTACCTTCGGAAATTGTTAAATCAACATCTAAGAAAGTAATTTGTGATTTAGAAATGGTATGAGTGAAATTCAAAGGGCCAAAATTATTTAGGTCGTCAAGAAAGGTTGTTAGAGTAGTTTGTCCGTGTGGCCAAATCATTACTATGTCGTCAATAAATCTATACCATAATATGGGTTTTAAATTTTGCGTTTGAAGCAAATTTTGCTCGAATAATCCCATGAAAAGGTTGGCATACGAAGGTGCCATTCGAGTTCCCATAGCAGTCCCTTTAATTTGAAGATAAAATTCATTTTCAAAGGAAAAAGCATTACACGTTAAGACAAACTCGGCTAATTTGCAAAGAAAATCTGTAGAAGGTATTTGAGGATGAGGTCTCTCATCAAGAAAATAAGAAATGGCTTCCAATCCTAAATTATGAGGAATATTGGTATACAGGGATATGGCGTCAATAGTAACAAATAATAGGTCGTCTGACTTTGGAATTACAGTATTATTTAAAATATCAATAAAATGATAGCTGTCTTTGATATGAGAATTTAGATTTTTCACAAAAGGTTGTAAAAAATAATCTACAAAAGCCGAAATTCTTTCTGTCGGAGAGTTAAAGCTTGCGACTATCGGTCGTCCAGGATTATTAGGCTTGTGAATTCTAGGTAATAGGTAAAAATTTGGAGTTCGGATAGGATCAGGAATTAAAGTTTTAACATCTTCGTCTGATAATTTTTCATTTGATTTATTTTGTTCAATATATTTTTTTATTTTCACTGCAAAATTTTTGTTTGGATCTCTGTTAATATATATATATATATTGATAATATATATATATATATATATATATATATATATATATATATATATATATATATATATATATATATATATATATATATATATATATATATATATATATATATATATATATATATATATATATATATATATATATATATATATATATATATATATATATATTATCCTCGCATTCACTATACAGTTAACTAATTATTATCCTATTTTATATCTTCTTTAGTGATTTGTAATAAAACAAATTTAACCGCCCTACCTTTACAAAAGTACATGCGCTATATTACCGCCCGTACGCAACAAAACGTTTCACGTACGCTCAAGTAAAATATAATAATAATAAATAAATAACCGAAATTCACAAAGCGTGCTTGATACGTCAAATTGATCCTACGACTGTAAATACAAAAAAGGCTCATAAATGGGTATATTGTGTAAATAAGTTTTCTGCTATATTGTAAAAAAGAATTGTTATAAATTAATCTATTGAAAAAAACCAACGATTGTTTACCTACTTTTTGAATAATAGCTCAAAGGTAGAGAGGTTACTAAAGAAAGAAACTTTAAACACATCTAACAAAATAGACCCCACTTAAATATTTTAAAGGCATACCTGGCACGTCACCCTCTTTTGGTGCAGCCATAGAAAATGACAAAAAGAAGAAGGAGAAGTAGCCTGAACAACGATTGCTGTAACATTGCCGTAACGTCGGGTGCTACAAAATTACCGCGGTTAAATACGTGTTTGTCTTATGTATAACTAGCTAAACTCGGCCACGCTTCGCTATGGCTCAGACTGATATGAAATTAATGGGAAACGCACCGATGTCGAAGCGTAGCGAAGATTTGTATTGACTTATCGCGCGTATTCGAATGTAACGTTGTGTTAAAATTTCATTATACTATAAAAACACGGGCGTATTAGAATGCAACGTTTTGTCAAAAATACAAGTCAATCATCCGACTACTTTTAGAGTTTTGTAAACAACACAAAGACACTCAGGATGATTTTTTATATGTTAAGATTTCAATCAACCGCGATAATCGTCGATTTCAGAAAAAAAATATAAAACTCTTTTAGCTGTAGTACCTCGAGTCCCCTCATCTTATCTTCTTGTAAGTAGGCATAAATATGTACAGAAGACTATATATTAGGAGTTTATATGTACTTACAAATGCAAAGTAGGTACGTACGCTACGCATGTCTTGCCGCACGCAGCGAGGCGCTTTTGCGATTTACATAATGAAAATATAAATTTGGCGTAATGCGACCGATGAAATATTTAACTTGTGTCTTATATGTTAATGTGATGACATTTATTACGACCGCCCGGGAGAGATTGCCGACCGAAATAATTCCCCGCTTCTGCTTTATGAGAGGAAACTGAAATATTCGTAAAGGAATATTTTATATTGTAAGAAATACGACAGTTGTAACGTAAAATAGTTATTAAAAGTCAATTCCCTTTGAATTTTATTTCAAAATAAAACTTTTGAAGATGTGAGAAACCAAAGTACTATATACAAAGTTTAATATTATGTACACATGAATAAATCTTCGCCATACATAGAGTTTTCCTTGGTACGGGCTATGGCCTAGTTAGGCAGATTCTGCAACTAATAAAATTGTAAATTTATGTTTCGAATGAATAAAGTTATTATTATTATTATTATTAAAGTAATAAATAAAATTACATACACAAGTGCTAAGGTCTTTAGGATTTTATTATTCACTTATTCTATTATATCATATATTAAATGAAATATACGATGTGTACGATAGTTATATAATCACGACAACATGCTTTAAATAATTGAGTCTACCCCTGTACGACCTAACACAGTGATTTAAACAAGGTGTTATTCTGAATTCCGGGAAATGCATTATGCGACTCGATAGGAGTCCTGGCGATGAATAGTAAACAGGCTGCCAGCTGGACAACATACATATTTTATTTAGCTGCATACACAAATATAAAGAGATATGTGAATCTTAAGATATTATCAAAGAAGTTATTTATCATAGCGGAGGATATATGTACATATTATATATTTTCGATATTGACAAGAAGAAATAATAAAACACAATTTAAAGAAAAAAAGACTAATATCAAAGAAAGAGTGAGAGAGTCCATAATAATAAGTATCAGAGAAACGAAAAGATGACACGATGGCAAAAGAAGACAAGAGGACATGGTGAAGAAGAGAAGAGGACACAAAAGAGGACAAAGAAAAGGAATTGAAATCCCACACTAAAAGTATTTGAATATTAATATTGATCATTAAATTTAAATTAGTACAGACCATATGAGTTGGCAACTCCGTTGGGGTATTTGGTTTCATCTGAAGGTGTAATCAGCCTCCATTGGTATGCGAGAGGGGTATGCAAGTTTCCTCTCACTCTCTGTAACGCGAGATTGCCATTTGATAAGCCGATCCGAATATGGATTTTGCCTGGTCAATAAACTATATATTTATATGATTAATAGGCATTCAATTTTATTATAGACAAATTTATTATAAAGAATATAAATAAGGAAATTTGTAAATATAGACACAAAATTTCTTGTAAATAAAAATAGATATTAGACATCTGTTCTAATTTAGAAATAGAAACCAGAAAATAAATAGCATCGAAAAAGCTTAGGTAGGCTGCTGCTGCCTGATGCATCCTTCACGAAGGATGCAACAAGCAGCAGCAGCCGAATTATTAACATGAAATTAAAAACTATCGCGGTTACTAGATATTATAATTTTTAAAAAACGTATTTTACCACGTGAAGTGTGATGCACCCCAGGTTTCGGTGATGTTACATCAGCCGTTGTTACAACCGAGTGTTACCCTGGACAACGGTGGTTGTAAAATCGTCAAACGTAGCGTGCTTCAAGCTTCAAGCGGAACAAACAGTTTTTTTATTTATAATGAATTAAAATATAAAAATTAAAAATTAAATATAAAATATTTATAAAAAATAAATATTAAAATATAAAATATAAAATAATATAAAAGGATTTAATACAAAATAAGAAATATAAAAACTGGCGATTTTAGCCACATCAGACTCAATAGAATGTTGAGATTCATGAACGAGATAAGTAGCAGAAGATATCACCAAAGACCAAAAATTTTACTACAGTGAGACTTACGTAGTAAAATATATTTCCGCCGTAATAGAAATGCGAAATTAACTCATTTAAAAGAGGAAAAATTTGGCATAGGGATAAACTTTCTGCAAAAATCCGGCTTATAGGACCAAACACTGCAGTTGTCTTTTATCTTACAAAAGTTAGATATAGATATATAATAGCAAGTGTAGTTTATATAGAGCCAGCAATAGGAAAAACAAAGTAGCAAGTGATGTTAAATAAACGGAGGCTATATAATTACTGATTTTGGAATATAGTGGCAGCAGCTATAAAATCCTATGCATGCAATTTAATTTCCATAAAATTTACAGGAGCTCTATGCATGTTTACAAATGGATTTATACAGTTCAAATTGCTGATATCTTTAGTGTTTTTGCAATAATTAAGTACAAAGTTGTTTTCTCTCTCTCTCTCTGTTTACATTGATGATTTCGAACCTTGGGTTTCTTATGTAATTTTGATGTATTCAATTAGGTTTTCTCATTTATGCTGATATTCATAGTAGATTTTTCCATCGCTCTTTGTGTCATACAGGGGTTTATTTGTCCCCCTCTCACCGATCGCGTCGTCTCGCTCGAACGCGGGACTGCCCACGTGCGATTCGTGCCATTGTGGTAGCGATAACAACGGACACGACCTGCGACTAAATCTGGCATTGTGTTACACCCAGTGCTAGTTAACCAGTTGCTCTGCTTATTTCTACCGGGGGGCAATCAAGCCACTTTGTAAACTAGTGTTTACTAACCGATCAGGAATAGGCAACTAAATGTGTTAATGATTTGCATAAATTATATTGCTTTGGATTTGTTTCTACTTTTTATTGTAAAATTTATACCTCCTCCTTCCCTCCCAATACCTCCTCATTCCCCTCCTCGCTTCCCTTTCCTATTTACGTCTCTTTCTTATCATCTGCGTCTTTATTTAGTTGTAATAATTTGTATGTTTTTGTTCTACCTTTCCCTATATTTCATAGTTTTATTTTTTGTGTGTAACCAACGCAAAACTTGTACAATAAACGTAAAGTATAGCTTAGCTTCTAGACATTGTCCCAATGCGATAAGCTCGCTTTTCATTGAAATAAAGGGATTTATTATTATTATATTTAGTTAAATTTTCTTATTGTCAAAGCCTGTATAAACGCACTATAAATTATGTTAAATGCGAAAATATTAAAAATAAATAATAGGTATCTTTATTTATTTATTTATTTTATTCATCCCTAGTATTACATGATTAAATACTAGGGATATCCCTAGTATTACATGCGAATCCCGTAATAAACTGGTTTAGATCATTTCTGAATAATCGATATCAGAACGTCAGGAACAAAGATCAGATCTCTAATTTTCTACCACAAGTCGCCGGCGTCCCCCAAGGTAGTGTTTTATCCCCACTCCTCTTTTCTTTATTCATTAACTCAGTTACCAACTCCATTAAAGCAAAATATGACCTCTATGCCAACGACGTCCAAATATACTCTCACTTTCGCCCGGTAGATATTGATACAACAATTGCTGCTGTAAATGAAGATCTATCGATGATATACGAGTGGTCCAAAGCACATGGATTGCTCTTAAATCCTTCCAAAACGCAGGCTATTATCATCGGTAGCAGTTACTTTACCTCGAGGATTAATATAAATGAAGTCCTGAAGATCTGCATCGGTGCGGATGAGGTCCCTTTCAGTTTCGAGGTTAAAAACCTCGGTATCCATATGGACGACAACCTCTCATGGCGGCCACATATTCGAGAAATGCGACGCAAACTCTTCGGCCGATTTCATTCGCTGAATAGGCTGAAAAATATCCTCCCGAAGGAGAGCAAGATTACGATTTGTCAGTCTGCTCTCCTTCCCCTTCTGGATTATGGATATGTCGAATTTCTCGACCTCACCGAGGAGTTATCCACCAAAGTTGAGCGTCTCCAAAATGTTTGCATTCGGTATATCCATGGCCTCAGAAAATTTGACCACATCACGGAGTACAGAGAGAAGCTTCACTGGCTGTCGACCCGGGAGAAAAGAGACATGCGAGTTCTCTGTATGCTTTTCAAGATCTTGGATGGCGTCGCTTCCAATTATCTTACCGGCAGATTTACTGCACTATCGGCTCATGAACGCCCTCTGAGATCAAAAAACAACCTGCTACTCTCTATCCCTAGTCACAGCAGTGACTTCTTCTCATTCTCTTTCACCGTGCATGGAGCCCGTCTTTGGAATGCTTTGCCGAAAAATGTGAGAACCGCGCCAAGCATAACAACTTTTAAAAACAGACTCAGAGAGCATTTGAAATCCTCCAGATAAATTCCCTTTCCCCTCCCATCCCCCTCCTTTTAAAACTTTAGCGTCCTTATAGGTGTAAGATTATTTTGATGAGGCAAATCTGTGCCCACAAAGAGTAAAGTATATACTTCTTTCTATCCTCCTCTATTTTATTTGTCATACTCTTTATATAGGTTAAGTTATGTAGTCTACTCGCAAATAATGTTCTTACAATAGTATAGGTTAGCTCTAAAATATTGCCTGCAGGCAATAAGCTCGCCTTTTCTTAAGAATAAAGAGTTTTATTATTATTATTATTAAATTTCCTATAGTATATTTTACATGTTTTAGTTGTACATACAAAATGTAGAACCCTGGAAATTTATTAAAGGTTCGGCGGGATTTTATCACCTCACTAGGCAGAGCCTGTATTGAGGTGATATTTAGTACTGCGGTCATCTGTCGGGTGTATAGGTAGTTTGTGTAATTTTGGGAAATCTTACAAGTGTATATTGTACAACTATCTTATATATAAAAATGAATCGCCGTGCGTTAGTCTCGCAAGATCTCGAAAATCACTGGACCGATTTGAATTATTATTTTTTTGTTTGGTTTGCTTTGATTCAGGGGTGGTTTACAAAAAAAAATATTTAGGAAAAACTAAAAGAAACAACTGAAAATCGGAAAAATCGAAATTGGTCATTTTGGGAAATGGGCCACTTTCAATAGATGACGTTCGCGGCGATCCTATTGTTTGACAGCTCATCCATAACAAAAGTCAAAAAGTCGAAAAAGTCAAAAGAGTCAAAAAGTCAAAAAAGTCGAAAAAGTCGAAAAAGTAGAAAAAGTCGGAAAAGTCAAAAAAGTCGATAAAGTCAAAAAATTACAAAAAAGTCAAAAAATTCCGAAAACTCGAAAAATGCAAAAAGTCGAAATAGTCGGAAAAGTCGAAAACGTCAAAAGACGTCAAAAGACATAGTCGAAACGACGTTGCAGCCGCCGTTGCAGACAACGGCGGCTGCAACGTCACCGAAACATCGGGTCCTACAAATTTCACGCGGTAAATTCGTTTTCTATCCTATTTATAATGTCAAACAACCGCGATAGTCTTCGACTTTCATTTAATCACCAAACGAAACTCAAACCGTACATGATTCAGCCATATTATAGATTTCAATGAATTGGATTTGGAAGGTTGATTAGGATCAGTAAACGCTCATGAAGAGCTACAATCAAATCAATTTTAGGTGGTACGAAGTTCACCGGGTCATCTAGTTATATATAAAAATGAATCGCCGTGCAGGATCTCGGTAATGACTCGACCGATTTGAATTATTTTTCGTTTATTTTGTTTGGCTTGATTCAGGGGTGGTTTACAAAAAAAAATATTTAGGAAAAACTCAAAGAAACAACTGAAAATCGAAAAAATCGAAATTGGTCATTTTGGGAACATTGGCCACTTTCTAGATGGCTATCGCGGCGATCGTATTGTTTGACAGCTGCGCTATCATAACTTATTCATTCCGTACAATGTGTAAAATTTCAAAAAGTCAAAAAGTCAAAATTGCGAAAGTCAAAAAAGTCGGAAAATTCGCAAAAGTCAAAAAAGTCAAAAAAGTCGAAAAAGTCGATAAAGTCGAAAAGGTCGAAAAAGTCGGAAAAGTCAAAAAAGTAAAAAAAAGTCGAAAAAGACGAAAAAGTCTAAAAAGTATAAAAAGTCAAAAAGTCGTAAAAGTCGAAAAAATCGGAAAAGTCAAAAAAGTGGAAAAGTCGAAAAAGTCGAAGTCAAAAAATTCGCAAAAATAAAAAAAGTCGAATATGTCGGAAAAGTTAAAAAAGTCGAAAAAGTCGAAAGGTCGAAAATGTCGGAAAAGTAGGAAAAGTGTAATAAGTCGAAAAAGCCGAAAAAGTCGAAAAAGTTGGAAAAGTAAAAAAAGTCGAAAAAGTAAAAAAGTCGAAAAGTAGAAAAGTCGGAAAAGTCGAAAAGTCGAAGTCGAAGTCAAAGTCGCTTTCGATTTAGATTTTCGAGTTTTAAAGGGTGTCGCTAGGTAGGGGGGGGGGGGTGTTGTTGTAGGATTAATGATATTAATATTCAGATGAATTACGTTCCTGGCTACTTGACAGGAAAGTCTTGGGGTGACACAACCGTTTTTTTAATGACATAACCACGAATTTGGACTTAATTAGGGGATTTCAATACTGTAAAGACCTCATGGAAATTTCGATCGATTTGAGTGAGCGTGAAAACAATTCCGTGTCGTTTTACAGTGTCCATTACAATGTCAAGAAGAAGAGATAACATAGGTCGACGAAGTCAGTCAAATGCGCGGCAAGCTACTTCAAGTGCAAACCGCACTGATGTGAGATGATTCCATCATCTCTGGCGAAATACAAGATGAAGCTGTTAATCCGAAATTGCTTGCAGTGGTGCCTAAGAATATGATCTATGGACTTCGCGAAGTTTATAACAACATCTTAATCTTTATGCTCGATAGTAACTGTTCCAGGCATTACCCGAGAGACCTGATTGCTAACACCATCACAGGCAATGACGGATACCCATTGTATCGTCGCCGATCAGTTGCGGACAATGGGCGATCTGCGGTTGTAAAGGTCAAAGGGCAAGATGTAAATGTGGTCAATCGTTAGATTGTGCCTTATTGTCCAAGGCTTTTAAAGCGCAAATCAATGTGGAATACTGCAACTTCATCAACTCGATAAATTACATATGCAAATACGTAAAATAAAGGGATATGGCTGTTTTCGCTGTGAGGAATTCAAACAAGGTGTATCACAGTATCAGACGTGTAGCTATGTCAGCAGCAACGAGGCGATTTAGTGCATCTTTTCCTTTGCGAAATACGAAAGACAATCTACAGTTGTACACTTGGTTATTCTGGAAAGCGGAATTTAGATTCCCGTTGGAAGTTTGCGGAATTAACTTGGAATTTCTGTATTTCGCGCATGGATAACTGCATGTCCCGTGTTCGCCAAGCCATCGGTCGGAAAGCCATCATTTTTGTTTATTTACGCGCCGGAAAACAAATCGAAAAACATATTTTACCAGAATGTTTTGTGTTGAATGTGAACTGCATTTATATATTATTAAGTAAATTAAATACAGTGAATTTATTTTAATCACAAACGACTTTCATTTAATCACCAAACGAAACTCAAACCGCACATGATTCGGCCATATTATAGATTTCAATGAATTAGATTTGGAAGGTTCATTAGGATTAATAAACGCTTATGAAGAGTTACAATCAAATAAATTGTAGGTGGTACGAAGTTCACCGGGTCATCTAGTAGTATATATATTACACATATTTTTAGTGTCTTTACTATATTTCACTAGAACGTTGTATGTTTTCCAATAAGGACAAATAAACCCCTTTTATTTTTTTCTTGAAATCTACATGACATTATTGGTTGTCAACCCCTGGTATAGATTACAGGAGCGTCGGTCGATCCCGAATTGGAAGGCAATTAGTTAGTGAGACAGCGGTACTGCATTCGCGCCGCGGTGGCTGCCCGCTCTGCCCGCGAAAACAAGGACAAAAGCTCGCATTCCCTCCGAGTACCTACGCGATCGCGCGACTCTCGCCTCCCGGAGGACATTTGCATAAATATGTACGTGCCACAATACGGCACAAGAAACACACCGCTCTGACCACACACGAAAACAATATACCAAGTTTAGCGCCCTTACAACATTTAATTTATGCTGATACAAATGAGAGATGGCTCTTTGGTATTGTAATAAAAATTGTCGAGGAATCATATATGAATTTAATTTCTTTTGTAAATCACAATAGTAAGGGAAAGTCGTGTATCTTCGGACAAATTTCAATTTTCTAAAGCTATATATTTTTCCCGCAAAACTAGTGCCAATATTGGCGAAAGTTGTATCTGATTTCGGGAGCTGAATTCATAATCAATACTATACATTTTTTGTCTTTAATGTTACTTGTAAAATTTCAGAAATTTTGAAGAAGGTACACTTCATGTTTGAACTTTCGGACAATATATGGACTAGATGTGATTGCATGTACGTGATCGGCCTGTATGTACGTGATTTGGCCAGCTATGCTATTAACAGGTGTGGCCGAATAGTATTTCACCGCTCAACACATCCTAAAATAGCTATTTAAATTGAGAGTAGAGCTAAAATGTTATTATATATATATATATATATATAATAACATTTTATGTAATGCAATCACATCCATTATGTACACTCATTGGTTAAACCATGCAATCACATCCATTATGTACACTCATTGGTTAAACCAAATAAATTACCATTCACTTAAGACAGCTAAATTCACGGGACACGTTGAATTTCTTTCTAAATGTTTAGAAAACAACATTTGCCCTAAAGGGTTATTACCAAAATTTCCTTTCGCAGCAATTAGTACAGAAATTCAATATGATTTCACCGCAATCCGTTTAAGGTATTCAATGGAAATTACGTCTGTTTTGCGAAATGAATATCAAATTTTAGTTGATAAACATTTAAACTCACTGTGTTTTTATGTTAACATGATAACAACACATTCTCCTTTCTTATTTCAAGAAGCTCATAAAATAGTTAACAATTCTGTAACAGATTTACGAAATATTAGATTAAAACACGATAAAAAGTTCCTTAATTTACTAAAGAACTTTCAGAAAATTTGCATTATCCCAAGTAACAATACACGAAACATTTTGAATCCAGTTTCCATTTCAAATTACAGTCATTCCAATGTTAACAAAACAAGGAATTCAAATTCACTTCGAAATGTTATCCCAGCAGTTCACCAAGGTACTCTTTCCTCTCCGATGCACACCCTATCAGTAAACCAAATTACTAACAATATATTTCCATTAGTATCAGATTCCGTACCAATACGTGCCACATTAGTAAACCAAATTAATAACAGTATAACACCATCAGTATCATATTCTAATAATATACGAGGTCCATCTCCTAGAGAAAAAAATGCTGTAAAAAACTTGTCATCCAAAGTAATTAACCACAATGAATATTTAGTATTAGCTAAAGGTCTAAATTTCACACCGACTCAAAATGTGAACCATTTTAGTTTTGGTAATGATGTTGTTAAATTTTGTCGTAATTTAAGATGGCGCGAATTTTGGCATTCAAATCAAAAGAATAACAATAATAATATTAAATTACACAATGCACTAGCTAAATTTCGTCCACACTCCAATAAAGAACCCCCTCCATTACCAAAAAATCATCCGGTAGAAAATTTTATTACTATTTTATTAAACAAAGTAACACAGCCATCTTTTCTAAATAGCCTCAAGCCAACATCAAACTTGTCAGTAGATGAACGTGCAGCTCTTGAGAGTCTTAGCAAGGATACCAGCATCGTCATTTTGCCGGCTGATAAAGGTTCCACTACTGTCATACTTAACAAAACTGACTATGTTACTGAAGGCTTGAGACAACTTAGAGATGAAACTTTCTATAAAAAACTATCTAGAGATCCAAACAAAAATTTTGCAGTGAAAATAAAAAAATATATTGAACAAAATAAATCAAATGAAAAATTATCAGACGAAGATGTTAAAACTTTAATTCCTGATCCTATCAGAACTCCAAATTTTTACCTATTACCTAAAATTCACAAGCCTAATAATCCTGGACGACCAATAGTCGCAAGCTTTAACTCTCCGACAGAAAGAATTTCGGCTTTTGTAGATTATTTTTTACAACCTTTTGTGAAAAATCT
Organism: Micropterix aruncella; assembly: GCA_944548615.1. Lineage (NCBI taxonomy): Eukaryota > Metazoa > Arthropoda > Insecta > Lepidoptera > Micropterigidae > Micropterix > Micropterix aruncella. The sequence continues at coordinate 20,692,742 of OX155955.1, read as the reverse complement.
AAATTCTCATATCAAAGACAGCTATCATTTTATTGATATTTTAAAGAATACTGTAATTCCAAAGTCAGACGACCTATTATTTGTTACTATTGACGCCATATCCCTGTATACCAATATTCCTCATAATTTAGGATTGGAAGCCATTTCTTATTTTCTTGATGAGAGACCTCATCCTCAAATACCTTCTACGGATTTTCTTTGCAAATTAGCCGAGTTTGTCTTAACGTGTAATGCTTTCTCCTTTGAAGATGAATTTTATCTTCAAATTAAAGGGACTGCTATGGGCACGCGAATGGCCCCTTCGTATGCCAACCTTTTCATGGGATTATTCGAGCAAAATTTTCTTCAAACGCAAAATTTAAAACCCATATTATGGTATAGATTTATTGACGACATAGTAATGATTTGGCCACACGGACAAACTACTCTAACAACCTTTCTTGACGACCTAAATAATTTTGGCCCTTTGAATTTCACTCATACCATTTCTAAATCACAAATTACTTTCTTAGATGTTGATTTAACAATTTCCGAAGGTAAAATTAAAACCGCGATTCATATAAAACCTACAAATAAAGAATATATATATATATATATATATATATATATATATATATAATGTCTATATATATCCTACTCAATGTCCATTCGCGGACACCGTTTAGTTAACAACAAAGAAAATTTAGATAAATATCTCAATAATCTAAAGCAATCTCTTCTTGAAAGAAAATACCCTGCTCCTCTATTGGATAAACATATTCTAAACTCTGAAGTAAAATATATACCAAAACCTAAAATTTCTTCAAATAAAAATAATAATAATAATAAAATCTTTCTTAGCACCACTTATTTTCCTGGTGCTGAGAAACTGCGAGATATATTATCTGATTTATTCCCCATCATTTCTAATGATGCATCCACTAAGGATCTCTTAGATTCACCGCCAATTTTATCTTTCCGCAGACCACCTAATATTAGATCAATATTAAACAAAACAAAAAATAATCAAAATTTCTCTATTGGTAATAATACTTTTGGGCTTCAACCTTGTGGTCGTCCACGTTGTAAAACTTGTCCTCTGTTAGATCTAAGTCCTTTTTTTACCAGTCCAAATACTACTAATAGTTACAGGGTTCCCTTTCATTGCAGTTGTATTTCAAAAAATATAGTATATCAACTTCTGTGCAGGACTTGTGATGCCTTTTATGTCGGTGAAACAACAACACCACTTAATATTAGACTAAATAATCATAGGGCTAGTGTAGGAAATGAAAGCCAACTCCCAATATCTTTGCATGCCAGGGCGCATAATTTATCTTTTGATCAATGTTTTAAAGTTAAAATAATAAAATGCCTTGGGGATAATGCAAAAGAAAGGGACGTCAAATCTTGGGAATTGGCTTATATTTATATTTTAGGCGCTTGCAAAGGTTCCGGTCTCAACAGGCAAAATTAATAAGGTTTATCATATTATCATAATCATCAAATGCTTTTTCTTTTAATTTATAATCATTCATTTTAAAATAACGTTTTGCACGGTTGGTTATGGTACCTTAACTAAATCGTGTAAAATATTATTAATCCATTTCTTTTTGTTCGATTCCTTGAATTTAAATTTTCAACGAATTGTTCGATTTCAGAAATGTCATATATCTTGACGACGGCTGAGCCGAAATATTGATATACATTTTATAAAAATCATTAATATTTAAGAAACACTAATCGCCTATTATTTTCCAGCATTCATTCTCGTCTTTCGCATTGTTGTGTCGCCGCTGTAGGATAAAGTAGAAAGGTTCGAATACCACAGTAGGAAACCGCAAATACTGAGAGAAGAGAAAACGAAAAAGGCGTGGAGTCACTCCTGGTCACCACAGACCAGATAAGTGCCCTTTCATTATTTTATCATTTCATTTATTTAGTGATAAACATAATTTCAATTTGAAAAAATAATAATTTACACATTTACAATCAAATATTAAAATATTACCTAATTTTAATTATGTTGCAATCACATCCATTATGTACACTCATTGGTTAAACCAAATAAATTACCATTCACTTAAGACAGCTAAATTCACGGGACACGTTGAATTTCTTTCTAAATGTTTAGAAAACAACATTTGCCCTAAAGGGTTATTACCAAAATTTCCTTTCGCAGCAATTAGTACAGAAATTCAATATGATTTCACCGCAATCCGTTTAAGGTATTCAATGGAAATTACGTCTGTTTTGCGAAATGAATATCAAATTTTAGTTGATAAACATTTAAACTCACTGTGTTTTTATGTTAACATGATAACAACACATTCTCCTTTCTTATTTCAAGAAGCTCATAAAATAGTTAACAATTCTGTAACAGATTTACGAAATATTAGATTAAAACACGATAAAAAGTTCCTTAATTTACTAAAGAACTTTCAGAAAATTTGCATTATCCCAAGTAACAATACACGAAACATTTTGAATCCAGTTTCCATTTCAAATTACAGTCATTCCAATGTTAACAAAACAAGGAATTCAAATTCACTTCGAAATGTTATCCCAGCAGTTCACCAAGGTACTCTTTCCTCTCCGATGCACACCCTATCAGTAAACCAAATTACTAACAATATATTTCCATTAGTATCAGATTCCGTACCAATACGTGCCACATTAGTAAACCAAATTAATAACAGTATAACACCATCAGTATCATATTCTAATAATATACGAGGTCCATCTCCTAGAGAAAAAAATGCTGTAAAAAACTTGTCATCCAAAGTAATTAACCACAATGAATATTTAGTATTAGCTAAAGGTCTAAATTTCACACCGACTCAAAATGTGAACCATTTTAGTTTTGGTAATGATGTTGTTAAATTTTGTCGTAATTTAAGATGGCGCGAATTTTGGCATTCAAATCAAAAGAATAACAATAATAATATTAAATTACACAATGCACTAGCTAAATTTCGTCCACACTCCAATAAAGAACCCCCTCCATTACCAAAAAATCATCCGGTAGAAAATTTTATTACTATTTTATTAAACAAAGTAACACAGCCATCTTTTCTAAATAGCCTCAAGCCAACATCAAACTTGTCAGTAGATGAACGTGCAGCTCTTGAGAGTCTTAGCAAGGATACCAGCATCGTCATTTTGCCGGCTGATAAAGGTTCCACTACTGTCATACTTAACAAAACTGACTATGTTACTGAAGGCTTGAGACAACTTAGAGATGAAACTTTCTATAAAAAACTATCTAGAGATCCAAACAAAAAAAAAAAAAAAAAAAAAAAATTTTGCAGTGAAAATAAAAAAATATATTGAACAAAATAAATCAAATGAAAAATTATCAGACGAAGATGTTAAAACTTTAATTCCTGATCCTATCAGAACTCCAAATTTTTACCTATTACCTAAAATTCACAAGCCTAATAATCCTGGACGACCAATAGTCGCAAGCTTTAACTCTCCGACAGAAAGAATTTCGGCTTTTGTAGATTATTTTTTACAACCTTTTGTGAAAAATCTAAATTCTCATATCAAAGACAGCTATCATTTTATTGATATTTTAAAGAATACTGTAATTCCAAAGTCAGACGACCTATTATTTGTTACTATTGACGCCATATCCCTGTATACCAATATTCCTCATAATTTAGGATTGGAAGCCATTTCTTATTTTCTTGATGAGAGACCTCATCCTCAAATACCTTCTACGGATTTTCTTTGCAAATTAGCCGAGTTTGTCTTAACGTGTAATGCTTTCTCCTTTGAAGATGAATTTTATCTTCAAATTAAAGGGACTGCTATGGGCACGCGAATGGCCCCTTCGTATGCCAACCTTTTCATGGGATTATTCGAGCAAAATTTTCTTCAAACGCAAAATTTAAAACCCATATTATGGTATAGATTTATTGACGACATAGTAATGATTTGGCCACACGGACAAACTACTCTAACAACCTTTCTTGACGACCTAAATAATTTTGGCCCTTTGAATTTCACTCATACCATTTCTAAATCACAAATTACTTTCTTAGATGTTGATTTAACAATTTCCGAAGGTAAAATTAAAACCGCGATTCATATAAAACCTACAAATAAAGAACAGTATTTACACTTTGATAGCTGTCATCCATTTCACACCAAGAGATCCATTCCCTACTCAGTGTCCATTCGCGGACACCGTTTAGTTAACAACAAAGAAAATTTAGATAAATATCTCAATAATCTAAAGCAATCTCTTCTTGAAAGAAAATACCCTGCTCCTCTATTGGATAAACATATTCTAAACTCTGAAGTAAAATATATACCAAAACCTAAAATTTCTTCAAATAAAAATAATAATAATAATAAAATCTTTCTTAGCACCACTTATTTTCCTGGTGCTGAGAAACTGCGAGATATATTATCTGATTTATTCCCCATCATTTCTAATGATGCATCCACTAAGGATCTCTTAGATTCACCGCCAATTTTATCTTTCCGCAGACCACCTAATATTAGATCAATATTAAACAAAACAAAAAATAATCAAAATTTCTCTATTGGTAATAATACTTTTGGGCTTCAACCTTGTGGTCGTCCACGTTGTAAAACTTGTCCTCTGTTAGATCTAAGTCCTTTTTTTACCAGTCCAAATACTACTAATAGTTACAGGGTTCCCTTTCATTGCAGTTGTATTTCAAAAAATATAGTATATCAACTTCTGTGCAGGACTTGTGATGCCTTTTATGTCGGTGAAACAACAACACCACTTAATATTAGACTAAATAATCATAGGGCTAGTGTAGGAAATGAAAGCCAACTCCCAATATCTTTGCATGCCAGGGCGCATAATTTATCTTTTGATCAATGTTTTAAAGTTAAAATAATAAAATGCCTTGGGGATAATGCAAAAGAAAGGGACGTCAAATCTTGGGAATTGGCTTATATTTATATTTTAGGCGCTTGCAAAGGTTCCGGTCTCAACAGGCAAAATTAATAAGGTTTATCATATTATCATAATCATCAAATGCTTTTTCTTTTAATTTATAATCATTCATTTTAAAATAACGTTTTGCACGGTTGGTTATGGTACCTTAACTAAATCGTGTAAAATATTATTAATCCATTTCTTTTTGTTCGATTCCTTGAATTTAAATTTTCAACGAATTGTTCGATTTCAGAAATGTCATATATCTTGACGACGGCTGAGCCGAAATATTGATATACATTTTATAAAAATCATTAATATTTAAGAAACACTAATCGCCTATTATTTTCCAGCATTCATTCTCGTCTTTCGCATTGTTGTGTCGCCGCTGTAGGATAAAGTAGAAAGGTTCGAATACCACAGTAGGAAACCGCAAATACTGAGAGAAGAGAAAACGAAAAAGGCGTGGAGTCACTCCTGGTCACCACAGACCAGATAAGTGCCCTTTCATTATTTTATCATTTCATTTATTTAGTGATAAACATAATTTCAATTTGAAAAAATATATATATATATATATATATATATATATAATAATATATAAAATTAGATTCATGAAAAGTTACTTATCTGGGGTCCTGGTGGACCAGAAACATTTAAACGATAGTTAATGTCCTCTTTAAATACTTAGGGCAGCGGCACCTGTTTCCGCAATTGATAACCTATGATGTTCTTAGTTATTGCAGCCGAATTACTGTATGCCCTTGGATGTAATACGTATAGGAGGATGGTTTCTGTAACAGAAATGGATGTTAGTAACTTATTTTAGAAGAAATTATATGATTGAGAATATTTCGACACTAGTCGTATTCATCTCTATGACATTTCTGATAGAACAATTTTTTCAAAATTTAAATTTAAAAAAAACTGAACATAGAGAAATGGGTTAATAATATTTTGCAATATCGTTATAAATGCACTATAACCGACCTTGAAAAACATTATTAATAATGATTTTAAAATGAAAAATATTAATAAGCTTTTAATGAATATGTCTGAACAAATATAATTACTGTATTAATTTTGCCTATTCAGACCGGGACCCTTGCAAGCGCCTAAAATATTTATAAAAGCCAACTCCCAAGATTTAACGTCTCTTTCTTTAGCGTTATCGCCAAGGCACTTAATAATTTTTACTTTAAAACAATTATCAAAAGTTAAATTGTGTGCCTTAGCATGCAATGCTATTGGAAGTTGACTTTCATTGCCTACGCTGGCCCTGTGATTATTTAACCTAATGCTAAGAGGTGTAGTTGTTTCCCCAATATAAAATGCATTGCAGGTCTGGCAAAGTAATTGATATACAATATTTTTTGAAATGCAACTACTATTAAAAGGAACTCTGTAACTGTTGGGAGTGTTAGGACTAGTAAAATAAATGCTTCGATCTAATAAAGGACATGTTTTACAACGTGATCGACCGCAAGGCTGTAGGCCCAAATTTTTGTTAGTACTAAGATAATTTCGATTATTTTTATTAAGTATTGATTTTAAATTAGGAGGTTTTCGAAATGATAAAATTGGTGGTATATCTAATAAACCTTTGGTTGATGGGTCGTTAGCTATAATAGGGAATAAATCTGCTAAAATTGGTCGCAGTTTCTCAGTGCCAGGAAAATAAGTAGTACTTAGAAAGATTTTATTTTGATTTAAATTTATATTATATTGTTTAAAATATAATATAATTTTGATTTAAATTTATATTATATTGTTTTGGCCACATGGACATGACACACTCACTGACTTCCTTACAGATTTAAATAATTTCGGACCCTTAGATTTTACATACACTATATCAGAAAATCAAATTACATTCTTAGACGTTGATCTAACTCTATCCGAAGGCACCATTAAAACTGCAATTCATATAAAACCTACAAACAAAGAGCAATACCTACATTTCGATAGCTGTCATCCGTTTCATACCAAAAAGTCAATTCCATATTCAATGTCCATTCGCGGACACCGTTTAATTAATAATAAAGAAAATCTAGATAAGTACCTTTCTAATCTTAAAAAATCACTAATAGAAAGAAATTATCCTGCCTCTTTGTTAGATAAAAATATAATAAATTCCGAAACAAAATTTTCACCTAAACCTAAATTGGTGTCAAATTTAAATCAAAATAAAATCTTTCTAAGTACTACTTATTTTCCTGGCACTGAGAAACTGCGACCAATTTTAGCAGATTTATTCCCTATTATAGCTAACGACCCATCAACCAAAGGTTTATTAGATATACCACCAATTTTATCATTTCGAAAACCTCCTAATTTAAAATCAATACTTAATAAAAATAATCGAAATTATCTTAGTACTAACAAAAATTTGGGCCTACAGCCTTGCGGTCGATCACGTTGTAAAACATGTCCTTTATTAGATCGAAGCATTTATTTTACTAGTCCTAACACTCCCAACAGTTACAGAGTTCCTTTTAATAGTAGTTGCATTTCAAAAAATATTGTATATCAATTACTTTGCCAGACCTGCAATGCATTTTATATTGGGGAAACAACTACACCTCTTAGCATTAGGTTAAATAATCACAGGGCCAGCGTAGGCAATGAAAGTCAACTTCCAATAGCATTGCATGCTAAGGCACACAATTTAACTTTTGATAATTGTTTTAAAGTAAAAATTATTAAGTGCCTTGGCGATAACGCTAAAGAAAGAGACGTTAAATCTTGGGAGTTGGCTTTTATAAATATTTTAGGCGCTTGCAAGGGTCCCGGTCTGAATAGGCAAAATTAATACAGTAATTATATTTGTTCAGACATATTCATTAAAAGCTTATTAATATTTTTCATTTAAAAATCATTATTAATAATGTTTTTCAAGGTCGGTTATAGTGCATTTATAACGATATTGCAAAATATTATTAACCCATTTCTCTATGTTCAGTTTTTTTTAAATTTAAATTTTGAAAAAATTGTTCTATCAGAAATGTCATAGAGATGAATACGACTAGTGTCGAAATATTCTCAATCATATAATTTCTTCTAAAATAAGTTACTAACATCCATTTCTGTTACAGAAACCATCCTCCTATACGTATTACATCCAAGGGCATACAGTAATTCGGCTGCAATAACTAAGAACATCATAGGTTATCAATTGCGGAAACAGGTGCCGCTGCCCCAAGTATTTAAAGAGGACATTAACTATCGTTTAAATGTTTCTGGTCCACCAGGACCCCAGATAAGTAACTTTTCATGAATCTAATTTTATATATTATTGAAAATAATTTAAAAAAATTTACACACTTAAAATATCAAAATATATATATATATATATATATATATATATATATATATATATATATATATATATATATATATATATATATATATATATATATATATATATATATATATATATATATATATATACAAATAGATTTCCGAAATGTATTTCATCAGACTTCTTATTTCATACTAAACACGATATATTTACCCTAATTTATTGACATTTAGATATTTAGATAATTATTTATTTGACATTTGAGCACTTTAGGTACCCTACGACACTCGGGATGACATAACGATTCTAGCAAACACTTCCAAATAGGTTCAAGCGTTTAGAGGATATAGTGAAATAAAGAAACGGAAAACATACATACATAGATTCTAAACACATAACACTCCTTTTTTGGGCAGTCGTGTAATAGGAAGAAACAGTTTTGTTTTATTTTAATTTTGTTTTAAACCGATCAATGGATATTGTAGAGCATCACTTCATAAACCCGCTACTTCACTCCCACTACTCCCCCCCCCCCCCCTGCTCTACCTCTCGAATTGGCAAATCCAAGCCAGACGCGAAAACATCGGATAATCTGAGTTCAAAGGTATACACATACAATCGATCCCTTCGGTGCGTAAGGGAAAGCGAATCCTGCCCCTTCGGGAGAAAGGGCTCGCGCGGTGCGTGCGGGTGCGAAGAGGACGGCGATACGGTAGCGCATAGAGACGCCTCGTGGACGTCTCGCTCCTGCACGTCACCCGTTTTCCGAACGGCGCATCGGCGTTGCCAGCTGAATCAATTAAATATTTTTTTCTTACTCGCGAAATGAAGAATTTCCTTCGATCTCGTACTGGCTGCCATTCGCCGCATATATTTGAAGTTGTCAATAAAAAATGTCTTAATATTTCGCAAGCTTTTATTGAGCTTCACTTGTTAGTGAGACCGTATGATCTAAAATTTTAAATACAATTTTAACCCACTTCTATATATCGTCGATCTATATGTGAGACCTCGTACGCGCTGAAAATTCGATTTTGCGTTTTTTATTGTTATTGGTGCTACTATTATTGGTGTAAAATTACGCTAAGGATCGTTTAGTCCAATTACTTAGTTTTCTTGTAATTCTCATTGCAGTGGCATCTCCTAGATATGAGTTGACTTTTTACGGGTGATAAATCTTACATGTTTAGTAGTGATTCCTCGCAAACAAAGTAGCTCTTTGATAGTTTTAATCATTAGTACAACTAGAGCTGTCAACTACAACGGCTGACCCCGTCACCTAAGGAAGTTTTAACGATATTGGATAGTTCTATCTCCCGTGAGGTGAGCGCAGAAGACCTGGGGCGAAAAACAATCCACTGTCTAGTTACTCCACTCGCCCGACAGAGGCCGACGCCTTACGGCTAGGCACTGAGAAAGGTAGCCAGCGGGCAGCCTCACCCCCTGACTACCAGTTTGGAAGGATATCTCTTTCTGGAATTACCCTTCAAGATTCCTAATACCTCCTGACTGGTTACAGGATCGAGGTCGCTTGGGCGGTCCTATCCCTAAGGTAGCGATATACGGTGTCTACCCAATCTCTCGCGGACCGCGGCATTCTTTTCCCGGCTCCTCACCCGGGATAGGGTGGCCGAATGGACTTTTAAAGAGCAGTGGCCGTAAGGTTAACAGCTACCCCCGCTCTATAGTAAACAATACTGTTTCCAGACTACCCCGGCTGTTAATCGGAATGCACAATTGATTAACTGACGTCGCACGGCGTTGGGCACCACATAGCTAATTCTGTGTATCATTTCAGCAATTGGCATCAGCCAATTGATGATTGTTAACATCAATCAGGCCACGAACTGCAGCGATGTTACATCGAATGGTTTTTATTATATTCTGTCGGACCGTGTCTCTTTTTTTGCGAAACTACTCCCGCAAGAAATTTTACTCGCATCCTTTGGTAATGTTGATTTCTTGGCCTGACTGTTGATTTCTTGGTACTCTTAATATAGCGGGTCAGATACCGCGACGACACCGTCAAGCCGAGATAGCAGCAGCTATTCGCGATAGAAGAAGAAGATTGAGGCAGGATCGGACCCAGTTGGAAAAAGCTTATAAACGGAATTTGTGATTGCTCAACGAATAGAATAAGCATGGAAAAAATAGATAAGATAACCGCTGGAGATATATAAGATAATATGAAGTGGTTAATATAACCGCTCTAGAATTTTGGGAATACACGCGATCGCTTAAGAAGGTCGCCTGGATTCTCGAATTTATTTAATATTATAAAATAGTTAGTTAGCTTTAATTACGCAAACGCTTGTTGGAAGAAATCACAGCGAACCCAGATAGATTGAGGATTAAACAACAACTGATGACGATTGCCAGCATCTTAGTCTACCCTGGACAACGCCGATTGCAACATCGCCGAAACTTCCGGTGCTAGTTTGTAGCACCTGACGGTTTTTCACGCGTACATTTCTTTTATTTTCTTTATAATGATATTTCAGCAATCACTTCATTTTAGCTTGCGAAAAATGGCTTTAGCTTAAACATATTAGTGCAGGTAGAGAGAATGTACTGCATATCAAATAATTATGATCTCGTGGGAGAGCCAGGTCCAGAATGGTCGGACAGATACGAGTATGGGTAGGTATTGATACGAACGATCGCGGAAGCGAGTCGACATTCGCGGGAAATTATCGTGTGTAATATCAATACATCACTTTATAATAATAGAAAGAGAGATTGGCGAAGTATGCCAGTTATCTAGTGCAAGTATACTACAATGTAGATTTGTAACAGGAATATTTCGAATTTTTGAGAGCGGGCGGAGACTTCTGAGAGTTACGTGGACGCTTGATTGTAAGATATCGCTATAGCGATAAGTCCGCCATTTGTGCATAAATTGTCTTTTTTATAAAACCAGCGTAATATCCATTAAGTTATGTTTTTTATAGTACAATAAAGTTATTCTATTCTATTCTATTCTATTCTATTGATTAGTAAAATAAAATAATATTTCTGGAAATTATATGATTTCTATTGAATATTGGGTATTATATACAAAATGATATATCATACAGATGGACAAATGACACAGGTATGACATGAATTACTCATTAATATCAAAATGAATATCAATTAGAGACAATTATTAGGAATCGAGAGAAAGGTCACAATGATTTCTAATTTAGGTTTATCAAACGAAGCTAACTGTCCTCAACCCATCGAACAACAAGAAAATGAAAAGGGCAGCATTTATTGTAACGACCTATAGTCTCGTTCTATGGATGGAAATGCAATAATAAAATATCAATATTGGGCTCAAAAATTATGTGCAGGTGTTCCCAAGGAGACTAATAATTTCATTTGTGGAATATGTTCCTAAACATGCGAAAGACGTTAAGTATGCAAATGTTATAGGTGTGTAATTTTGTCGGTTCATTATATACAACATGATTTTTTATCTATCTTTGTTTAAGTGTCTAATAATATGTATTAGAACAGGATTAAATTTCTAGTACTTTTCCTATGTGTTTTAAATTACGATCAATAAAAATCTTGGCATACTATCTATGTATAACCCAACTATGTATTACCCTACTAGCTATCTATGTAATACCCTAATTCGATTTTTAGTGTGGTATGATTAATTCGTATGTGATGTAATAAGGTTTTTGCTGTGTAATAAAAAAAAAAAACAAAAATAATTTGAAGCGGTAGTAACTGAAAGTTTAACCCCTCTTACAGGTAATTTCTGGTGAAAGTAAAGAAAATTCGGGTTATATTTGATTCACCCAGGAATAATTTATACTGGGCCTGATTGCGTATCTTAGTGAACTAAAATAGGCTCAGTTCAACCGAACGTGTTAGAGCGGGATATAAAGTGAAAGATCGTCGATTTGCCGCACCAAAACTACCTGTCAAAATTATAGTCGTCCGAATAAGTACGAAAACATGCTGTGTGGTCTTAGATTTAGCTGCTTTATCTTCGGTGGGTAGGTTTAATGCGGAAAGTGACAACCGTTCATTTTACATTTCACTCTAACGCACTGCCCTGTCCCGTTCACATGAAATACTCGTAATATCCGATTTTACGCTATGAAGAAACGCAATCGAGCCCAAAGTTAGAAATGCGGCCGTTTTTATTTCGGAGAAAAGCGATCCGGTGTCTACGTTGCAGTAAAGCGAAACGACCTTGGAAAACGCGAGATTCAGGATTTTCGTGCATTTGATGATGCAGCTAGCATAAACAAAAAAAAATGTTTTGTCCGTCAAGACTTTCTTGTCAAGTAGCCAATGATTGATTTTATCTTAATACTATTTTCATAAATTAAATCTATGAGAGCCCTACTTTGACCGGCCGGCAAACCCGGTAGGGTTCCATCGCAGCCGAATTGGACCGCGCGGTTCGTTTCTTGACTAAGGGGGTTTGAGGCAAGCGCCGACAGATGGCGTTAAAATTTAGCTAAAATATGTGGCGTAATTTAAATAGTATTAGTGTAGCTTATATATGAGACATTCCAAATATTTTTTCTCAATATGATTTCAGCTCAAAATGGCATCTGTGTACCGGATTTTAAGTCTCTAAGTTCAATATTTTGAGATTAAAATATGACTAATGCACACCCTGGTGGACCGATTTCAACCATAACCTTTTGAACTCTTGCCATCACCAAATGATGCCTGCATGACAAATTTCGAGCTCAATCGGATTAAGCGTTTGAGTGCTATCGTGGAGGAATACGTACAGACATACAGACATACTTCAATCTGGAAATGGTCTTAATCGTCTCAGGTGGCTTCAAAATTGATATTTCCGTCTTCACCTCGATTTTTTTTTGGTGGGCCAGGAAAGTAAAAAGACCATGGAAGAATTGGACGTCATTTGGCAACACCGTTGTTTCCCGCGCTTCCCCCTTCCGAAGCCAGTTGGCGCCACGATCGCGCGCGGAATGGAGGGATAACCTAAAAATTTTCGCCTTGTTGACATTTTTCTTTCGCGTCTGAAATCGTTTCGTTTGAATTCTCATTATCTGTCAAAATCAATTGATATCGTCCTTACACGTGATTAGTCGACGCGCAGAAAAATATGGCGATATTTTGGATTTTTCCAGTAAGAGTTTCGTGATACATTATGGGGTTTGGTTTTTGGTTCGTTCGGCTGATTGGTAAGTTATTTATGTAACAAATGAAATATGTGTATGTTATATTGACATTTATGCAGTACAACTATCTCTGCCATATATGGCAGTATAGTATATCTAAATATATATTATATACTATATCTCAATATATATATATATATATATATATATATATATATATATATATATATATATATATATATATATATATATATATATATATATATATATATATATATATATATATATATATATATATATATATATATATATATATATATATATATATATATATATATATATATATATATATATATATATATATATATATATATATATATATATATATATATATATATATATATATATATATATATATATATATATATATATATATATATATATATATATATATATATATATATATATATATATATATATATATATATATATATATATATATATATATATATATATATATATATATATATATATATATATATATATATATATATATATATATATATATATATATATATATATATATATATATATATATATATATATATATATATATATATATTTATAACAATATATATTTAATTTAAATTACTTATACCTTTTTATTAACTTAATAAAATTAATTACCCTAATTAATAATTAACTTAATATATATTTAAACTAACAACCTACAGCCAAATAGGAGTTTAGCAAGCATTTTAAAAATGACGCACTTAACCTTCCGCCATATAGGTGTTGATGAATCTTTTTTTTTTTTTTAATAACCTATAGCCAAATAAGTGTTTGACGCGTTTTTAAATTCCATATCTCGCTTATTTATAGAGATAGCATATTATTTAAAGACTCGGAATCAGTGTGATGAATATAGTGGGTTTACATTAAAACATCATCAATGTAGATGAGTTTACTGAACTGCATAATTACCGTTATATTTTGCAATAAGGTATTTTAAACTCTATTTGACTCCGCTTTTGCATAATAGAATCACAACGGACCCCAATAGAGACGAAGGTTCAAACTATCTATTACACTGTATCTTCTTCTTAAAATGATCTTAACGCCCACGCCGAGTGTGAAACGCGAAAAGTGTCTCAAGAATTACTGGACTCAAAATTGAAATAAAAACGAATCGATTCCCGAGCAAAAATATAGGCCACCGCTTTAGTGTCAACTTATTTTACTTTGAATGTCATACACTGCGCGTGAAAAAATCCGATCGAAATTGATCGAGCGGCTCTCGAGTTGTCTAACTGAAGGACATACAGAAGACACTTACTTACACTTATGTAACACTCACACATACATACAAACACTTCATAGTAGGGTCGGTTGCAAGAGATTATGGTATGATAATTAACCCGCCTATTGTGAAATGTCACAATAAAGAATAGAAACAAACAGCATATAAGCAAAGGGATATATAGACGTTACATATTCATCTAGCGAAGTGAAGCGCAGCCATAGACAAAGTTAAATATATTTCAACGTTTCACATAAAACTAATCCAAAATAATGTTTATAAATAGAATAGAAACGAATTTACCGCGTGAAATTTGTAGCACCCGACGTTTCGGTGATGTTGCAGCCGCCGTTGTCCAGTGTAGACTGAAAGAGTTGTCAATCCGTTGTTTTGCGGGTAGGCCGCATACCGTTGCCGCCATTGCGCAGGTTATAACGGTGGTGGGGTCCGAGCTCGGAGCGCGCGAATTTCGAAAATCCGTCTTGCACACAACACTCACAGTATCCTTTCTTACGTCCTTGCGTTCGGCGTTCGGCGGCGGGACCATTTTAAGAAGAGGGTTTCACGTAGAAGAGAGTTTGTAACCGTCGTCTCTATTGAAGTTCGGGGTTCTTCTTATTTCAATGGATTATGTTCATATGTTGGATATTGGATGTAACATATATTGGATAGCGGAAGTAACCACTGGGTTCAGTTTCAAAATCCCATTGTGCTATCCAAGGAACAATTCTACTTTCCTCGCATGATCCGGAAAGCCATTGAAATAAGAAGAACGCCCGCGGTAGATTCGTTTTCTATTCTATTTATAATGTCAAACAACCGCGATAGTCTTCGATTTTACCAAAGAATGTTTGCTTTTAAATGATCAATATTATTAAATATTCTTGAGAAAACATAGGCTTTAAGATATAGCGCTTTAAAAAAACATGCCTTATTGGCGTCTTCCGTCATTACCGAGTCTGGCATTGAATACTGCTCCTGTTGATACAGTGTGTTTCTAAGTTGCGTGTATCCATTTTGTGAGTAACGCCGCTGTATTGTTCTCGTTCTTTTTTCATTATGTGGCTATTTGAAGGGCGCTCCGTCCCCTTTCCTACTTGTCTGCTCTTCCAAGGTCCTTTAGGGAGTCTGCCATTGAATGACTTATAAAAGAACAACCTGTATATTGCTCACCACGCTATATATAATTTGTGTCGGATGAGAGTAACCGGCTCAAACAAGAGTCAAATAAAAGCTCTTTATATATTTTAACGACAAAATTTTATTTACTGTTAAAATCAAAAATCAGAATGTTCTTTATTCATATAGACACAATTAAATATTATTTTTAATTTATATTCTTACTAGCTGCGCCCCGCGGTTTCACCCGCGTGGTGACGGAAAATTGTGATAATGATGATAGAAAACTATATATCTTTATAAATTATAGCCTATGTGTTATTCTGATGTGTAAGCTATATTATTGTAAAGTTTCATCAAAATCCATTCAGTAGTTTTTGCGTGAAAGAGTAACAAACATCCATACATACATTCTTACAAACTTTCGCGTTTATAATAGTAGTAGGATGATGCGTCCAAGCCTTACTCCCAAGCCGTTTTGTCATTTACATAATCAGATATTGTATAGTATGCTTTGTTATACAATTTTGCTTTGATGGTAGCTTTAAACTTATTTACAGATAGTTCTCTAATACTTAGGATGAGGAAGTTTGTTATAGAAGCGTATATATACATTGTCCCAAAAAAGAATTGCTTAGTTTGTGGAGACGAGTAGCACGTACAACAAGGTTATGCTTATGTCTAGTATAACCATTATGACTGTCGCTTTTTTTAAAACTTGTCAATATTCTTGTGGACATACAACATATTTTCGTATATATATATATATATATATATACATATATATATATATAAAACCTACAAATAAAGAACAGTATTTACACTTTGATAGCTGTCATCCATTTCACACCAAGAGATCCATTCCCTATTCAATGTCCATTCGCGGACACCGTTTAGTTAACAACAAAGAACATTTAGATAAATATCTCAATAATCTAAAGCAATCTCTTCTTGAAAGAAAATACCCTGCTCCTTTATTGGATAAACATATTCTAAACTCTGAAGTAAAATATATACCAAAACCTAAAATTTCTTCAAATAAAAATAATAATAATAATAAAATCTTTCTTAGCACCACTTATTTTCCTGGTGCTGAGAAACTGCGAGATATATTATCTGATTTATTCCCCATCATTTCTAATGATGCATCCACTAAGGATCTCTTAGATTCACCGCCAATTTTATCTTTCCGCAGACCACCTAATATTAGATCAATATTAAACAAAACAAAAAATAATCAAAATTTCTCTATTGGTAATAATACTTTTGGGCCTCAACCTTGTGGTCGTCCACGTTGTAAAACTTGTCCTCTGTTAGATCTAAGTCCTTTTTTTACCAGTCCAAATACTACTAATAGTTACAGGGTTCCCTTTCATTGCAGTTGTATTTCAAAAAATATAGTATATCAACTTCTGTGCACGACTTGTGATGCCTTTTATATCGGTGAAACAACAACACCACTTAATATTAGACTAAATAATCATAGGGCTAGTGTAGGAAATGAAAGCCAACTCCCAATATCTTTGCATGCCAGGGCGCATAATTTATCTTTTGATCAATGTTTTAAAGTTAAAATAATAAAATGCCTTGGGGATAATGCAAAAGAAAGGGACGTCAAATCTTGGGAATTGGCTTATATTTATATTTTAGGCGCTTGCAAAGGTTCCGGTCTCAATAGGCAAAATTAATAAGGTTTATCCAATTATCATAATCATCAAAATGCTTTTTCTTTTAATTTATAATCATTCATTTTAAAATAACGTTTTGCACGGTTGGTTATGGTACCTTAACTAAATCGTGTAAAATATTATTAATCCATTTCTTTTTGTTCGATTCCTTGAATTTAAATTTTCAACGAATTGTTCGATTTCAGAAATGTCATATATCTTGACGACGGCTGAGCCGAAATATTGATATACATTTTATAAAAATCATTAATATTTAAGAAACACTAATCGCCTATTATTTTCCAGCATTCATTCTCGTCTTTCGCATTGTTGTGTTGCCGCTGTAGGATAAAGTAGAAAGGTTCGAATAAGGCACAGTAGGAAACCGCAAATACTGAAAGAAGAGAAAACGAAAAAGGCGTGGAGTCGCTCCTGGTCACCACAGACCAGATAAGTGCCCTTTCATTATTTTATCATTTATTTAGTGATAAACATAATTTCAATTTGAAAAAAATATATATATATATATATATATATATATATATATATATATATATATATATATATATATATATATATATATATATATATATATATATATATATATATATATATATATATATATATATATATATATATATATATATATATATATATATATATATATATATATATATATATATATATATATATATATATATATATATATATATATATATATATATATATATATATATATATATATATATATATATATATATATATATATATATATGTATATATATATATATATATATATATATATATATATATATATATATATATATATATATATATATATATATATATATATATATATATATATATATATATATATATATATATATATATATATTCGTATATATATATATGTATATATATATATATATATATATATATATATATATATATATATATATATATATATATATATATATATATATATATATATATATATATATATATATATATAAGTCTGTAAATAGCATCGAGGATAGCGTCTCCATCCAAAGAGACCTCGACCGGTTCTACGACTATTGTGTTAGGAATAAGTTAACATTAAATATTTCAAAATGTCAAAAAATCACTTTCACAAGGAAAAACAATAAAATAAATTTCATTTATAAACTTAATCATATCCCCCTAAGTGAAAAGAGTGAGGTGCGCGATCTGGGTTTAGTATTAGATAATAAACTGCTGTTTGATAAACACATCGACTATGCTACCGGAAAAGCTCATAAAATGTTAGGATTCATCCAGCGAGTGTGTAAACCGTTTAGCGATGTAAGAACCCTTAAGATTTTATACTTCTCCTATGTACGCAGCATTCTCGAATACGGATCTATCATTTGGTCGCCTCAATATACAGTCTATAAAAATAGAGTTGAGAGACTCCAGAAGTACTTCATGAGACATCTTGATT
>OX155955.1:20495688-20673688 GCA_944548615.1 Micropterix aruncella | reverse complement strand
TGACAAAATGCTAAGCCAAAAACTTTTTCCAGCGATTCTATTTTATAGTCACCTATGTAACATTAACCCCTTGAGTATAATACGACCAAATCTGGTTCTGAAACAATTATCCGTTGAGTATGATACGACCAGATCTGGTTCCGCGTTTTTTTCACTTCTTTGACGTTCTCATATTTATTCATAATTATCTAATTGTTTTACAAAATGATATTTCAATATTCTATATTCGAAATTTCAATGCAATCATTGTGCAGTTGTTCTTTTTATGATTGGTGTAGTAGTTTCGTAGTTATAGTACTTCAAGGTCGATGTCGCCGAAAATCCTGCAAAAGAGACAGATGCATCCATGAAAATACCCATTTACTCCAAGGGTTAAAATTGGTATAAATATGTATATATAAATATAAAATCTAAATAAAGAAAAGAACATAATGAATTTGAAAGAATGTATACACTTTCACTAATAGTTATTTTTAATCCTTAATACATAACATAAAAGATATGATCATACTTAACTGATTAATTTAACTGTAAATGTCGAAATGTGGATTGAGGACGAACACTTCAGTAAATCATGGTCAACATTCAAGTAGAGCAGGACCACGATTGAGTACTCATAGTCTTAAGACACTATATTTATCTAATCCATAGAATCATACTGGATGGCGAAAAAGCAACATACAAAATTAAGGCGTTGATTTCCTACGCTCGGGCAGCTTATGTATCTTGTGTGTACCTACCAGTAAACTATGACGCTCTGTAATATGCATACCCTCAAGATCAGTGCAGGATTTACAGGATCATTGCCCCCACTTTCTTGGGGGCCCCCAAAAAATCCGAGTGAGCAATTGACATATATACAAGGTGTCTCAAAAAAAAGGTTTATATTTAGTGGCTCGATTATAAAAAAAGTAAGTTATATATCAAAAAAATATTTATTAATTATTAAAGTACATAATTTAGGAATTAGGTATACTTGCAACATTGTAATAGGGTATATTTGTATGTGAGGATATATTTGTATCTTTGTATATATGCGGAAGTGTAAAGGATGCATAGATAAGAGAGTCTAACTAATATTTGAAATAGTTCGTAAAGGTTGGTCTTGAAAATGTATCACATTTCAAGAGTATTGGGAATATCAACTTTGGCAAAGAGCTCGTCGTATGTGGTGTGTCAGGTGCAGAAAAGTGATATGAGCATAATTTGTGTTAGCTGTATGCACTTGATATACGTCATGTATGTATACATAAACAGCGACGTCTTTCGCCATTACGCTGGATGAATGATATCAGAAGACAGACGAGAATGGATGGGGCTTGAAGATTGAGATTAATCAATATCGACGAGTACGAAAGATATTAGAGGTGGCTTAGGCATATCTAACAATGGATCATACAAAGGCCGCAATGACGCTGACGATAATAATGGATACGTTAATAATTAGACTTTAACCCTTTAAGGATCTTGGGACATACGTATCCCATAACATAACACAACAAAAATCATTTTATAAATTATCAGAAACAAAAAAAAATATATTTTTTTTCCATATTATTGAGACGTGGGGACCTTAATATTAGCAAAAAAAATTATTGTTTAAAAATATATCGTATTTTTTCTGGAAATATCGCTTATGACCAACAACAACACTCTGGTGATTTTAAATAAATAAATAAAATATTTATTGCGACTTTTCCAATTAGATTTTTTATTTTAGTACTTTTTTTAGTATGTATGATTACTGAGTTAAATAATAAAATAATCAAATTTTGGAAAAAAAGTTGTACTTTTGCATTATTATGAACCACAGGGACTTTTATGTCCCATCATTTTATAGAAAATCTATTAAACTAATTATCACAAACTTGACATATATATTATTTACATCGCCCTTTAACAGTTTTAAGTATCAAAAATTTCCATACTCTACCGCAAAGCTTATGGTCCTCAAAGGGAAGAGCAATGTAAGTTTCCTTTTCTTAGCCTATGTTGCTCTTATATGCAATAAAGTTAAGGATGCACTATTTTAAATCTCACAGTTTTTTTTGGCCTTCTTGTTAGGTATCATTTTGAATTTCAAATGTTTTTTCCATTTTTTAATGGTATGTCGTAGTCTAACAGTTTCAATGAGTCGTATATAGTCATCAACGTTTCGTCATTCTTTTCGAATTGAGCAAATCGCTTAATAGGTTTTCTTTTAGGTTTTTTTTTAATCCACAAAATTCGTCCAAGCCCTAGGTTTACCTGCCTGAGATTTAAATAGATTGACTTTTAGTGCAACTTGTGTGGTCATATTGTCCAAATTTATATATATATATATATATATGAACTCCATATTGGTTAAGATTAGTCGGCTCAGAAAGTCACTCCCTTGATAATATATAAAAGCATAAACAAAAAAAAACAGACCTATTTTAGCTTTTCGTTGAATGTTATTATTTCGTATTTTTTGATCTTGTGTCATTTAATTGTGTTGCATATGAGATATTTGTTTTTCCGTTTCATTTACTTCTTTGAAAAATCGCCGTTATATTTCTATTTCTTTGTATTAATCCCCGTCGTTCCAATTCTTTTAGCATTCATTGGTAAACAGGTTTTCTCGAAAGCCTATACTCTCAATGAACATAATTTTGTCTGCAGAGCTACGTTGACTGTTGCCATTACACCAGTGCTGGTTGTAACTGCATTTGCCCCGTCGCGTTGCAGCAATATTTATGAAACGAGCCATTATCAATTTATTGTGGTCGCAATCGCAAAATGAGTTACAACGTACCTCGCGCAGATTACAAGCATGCCATTTCATTGTTTCGTGTATTGGCTGCAATGCAATGCCGCGTTGGGCATTTCGAACCGTGCTCGCCTCCAGTAATTATGATCTATGTGGGTCGATGCTTTACGATGCGCCTCGATGCGGAAACCAGCCACATGGTGTCTTTTCTGGTGCAGTGGATCAACTCGTACACCTCTTAATTGTCTTCAGTTATATAATAAAAAGAAACACTATCTTAGCTTCCGCACTATTTTCACTTAAGGGTCAGAATCGTGTAAACCTGGAAAAAACCACCCCGTAGGATCACAACTAATAAAATACGTGTATAATATATAAGCGTATAGGAAAAGTAAGTGTAAATAAGTAAGTGGATAAGTAAACGTAAGTGTAACTGTACGTGTAAGTAAGTAATAAGTAAGTGTAAATAAAATAACTGTATAACTATACATTATATAAAGTTTATTAAATAAATGTCTGAAGAACTTTGATAAAGAGATAATTTTATTAAACTCCTGAATACTATAATAATTACGTAGTTCAAATCAGTGATCAGATCCAGAATTATTTTCTCTGGTTCATATTCTCACCCATTTGATAACATATTCTAACCCATTCAAACATTTGTGGGTAAACTTTACATATTTAACCTCAAAGGCAATATGCCGAATAACGTTTTCATTAAACTGACAGCCTTTCAGAGTGTACAATTTTTTCATTAAAATTTTGATATTTATTATTTACGTTATTCCTATTTTTTAAGAAATATTTTGATGAAATTTTACTGAAAAACTAATGAAATCTGTCAGCTATTTGACTATTTTAAAGGTTTTATTAAGTTACTTACATAGAAATAGATAAAAGGAGTTGTTATTTCCAAAATCATACAGCCATTTATGTTCGCTTTTGATATATATTACTCCGCGTAAACCTCATAAGAACATTATAGAGTAAAACTTTAATCAAATGAATTTTTCGACCTTTATGTTATTCGAATCGAACTAAATAAGAAAATCGTATTGATTCTAATATTCCATTTGATTCTACTCTTTTTTTCCAAACATCAGCAATGCCGATGCCCCACGCAGATGAACGATCTTATGGTATTCAATATCCATGCAGAGCTGAGAGAGTTGTTGTGTGCCAAAATAGCGCGAAACGAACGGCCATTGGGAGGGCGAGTTCGCGCAAAACCGAAACGAGTCACGATGACTGTAATTTTCATTTTGATAAACGCGTTTTCGCGGCGGGCGCAGCGCGCCATTGAATTAAAAACATGAATGATCGCCATTGCCGGCGTATAAATGTCGATGGCAAAATTGATACGTGGGTCGATAATCAACGATTGTGCTCGCGAGAGTTATGGCTGCGCGACGTCACGGGCCAGAGAGACTGCGCACTAACTCGGCACTGAGAAAGGAAAAGAGGATAGGGGGGTAAGAGAGATAGAAATAGAGAGCGAGAGAGATTGAGAGATAGAGAAATATTGAATAATAGAGAGATAAAAATATTTTGGTAGGTATTCGCTGATTTATTACAATCTTTATATCACTTGCTGGTATCCGATTGAGCTGAAATTTGGCATACTTATGTGAGTACGGGGACAATGCAATATAATGGTACCATCAAGGTAATTTGATGGTAGAGCCGGGATGTAGGGACTAGAAATCTCTGATGGCAAATGGTAGAACAGTTGAATTTGGGTTAGTGTGTTTTATTGTAGTACATGAGTAGTTTCCATTACACGTGATAACGAGGGTCTGAAGATAGAGCCAAAAGATTGCCACTGGAACTCCCTAATTGAAAGTGCTAAGGTAGTCGAGTTTGGGGTCGTTTGTTTTGTTGTCTTGAGTACTTTTTACTATACTTGATGACGAGGGTCTTAAGATGGAACCGGAAGATTGCCACTGGAACTCCCTGATAAAAAGTGCTAAGATAGTCGAGGTTGGGCTCGTTTATTTTATTGTCTTGAGTACTTTCCATTACATATGATGGCGAGGTTCTGAAGTTTGAGCCAGGAGATTGCCACTGAAACTGGCGGATGGAAAAAAAGCTTGTTTTTAAAAATCCTTTTTTTACTTTTTATTTATTGTCGAAAACGGTTGAGATACGGTTAGCCATTGAAGTATAAATGACTTTAAACAATACATTTTGTATGTGCTTACATAAGTAAAGATGTCTGCATATCGTGCGCTTGCCATATCTCTTACTCCTTTGACTCACTCTCACGCCGCGAGCGTTCAAAACATGTCACGTCACTCGTTACTACGAGTTGCGTCCAAAGGCACTCAGTTCTGTAACGCAGCGTTGTTGTAGTTTTTGTGGAGCAGCTCCACGCCTTGCACAGTACTCTGTCCATTTTTCTAATTATTCGACTTTTGATTGGTCGCGGCCATGCTTCCACGATTACAGAAGTGATTTTCCACCCAGTTCCGTGGGGGTTCGTAATTTATCCGTTTCAGTTTTGCCGCAGTATGTTTGTAAGCGCTTTGCCATGTGAAAAAATGTTATTTTTTTTTTGTAATTCATTTAACCCCTCACTTGCGGAGGGTCGTATAAGAGACCTTCAACAAGTGAAAAGATATGAAAGCATGTAAAATATTATGTAGTTTCTATGTTGCCTGCTTAAGTTGTTTCCTGACTAAGTTGTTTTTAAGGTTGGCACTGCCCGACTCCCTCGTCAGCGCATTGCAACAGGCGCGGATTCCTGTGATGTTTTTCTTTTGATAGAACTGTCTCTAGAGCGTAGGAATAAGAATTCCATTTTAAATTTCTGCTTACTTGTCGTCGCTCTTCATCGCCATTTGGATCAATTTTAGATATAACTAGGTAGTGGTATTACCCGGCGTTGCTTGTGTTATATCTGTGCTGAAACATACAATATATACCAATTTTATATTTCCTATATACAATAAAGTTAATAGCCCGATAATATTATACTTGCACAAATGTCTATGTATACCAATTTTCATGGCGATCGGTTGAGCTGTATATAAACGAATGTGCTACAGCGCCATCTGCTGGGGGAGTTACAATAAAGATATAAACCTGAAAATACTATGCGTGATCAAATGTCTATGTATATCAATTTTCATGGCGATCGGTTGAGCGGTATAGAAGTTGATGTCCTGCATCGTTATCTGGTATCGAGTTATAATAAAGATAATAAACGCGAAAATATCATGCGTGGTCAAATGTCTATGTATACCAATTTTCAAGGCGATCGGTTCAGCGGTACCTATATGATGTGTTTCAGCGCTATTTAGTGATAAGTTTCAATAAAGTGGATATCATAACAACCTTCTCGATTAAAAAAATACATATTTGTGCCAACTTTCATGGTGATCGGTCTAACGGTGCCGGAGTCTATTAGGCTCGGACAGACAGATATACCAACATATATTTATATAGATAATAATAATAGTAAAACGTTTTATTCTTAATAAAATGCGAGCTTATTGCCTGCAGGTAATATTTTAGAGCTAAAGTGGGTCTCCACCCCCTGGGGGTCGCGAAGAGACTCCGGGGGGTCGTAGGCTATCCAAAAAAAAATCGAATAAATTACTAAATCTTTATTATATCAAATTCATACATTTACCGTTTCGGAAGAGAAACACATTTATTATGTGTTTTTTTCTATTTCTTTTGCAAAACCTTATGTTCATCTAAGATGTAAAAACAGGTAAGTACCTACAGCTTCGAAAAGGAAAAAAAGTTAGAATTAATATGGTGTTCGCCATAGTTTTACAAAAAAATATTTGTTGAATGCTTATAGTTACAGCTGTAGAAGACACTACGGTGGGGGGGGGGGGGGTCAAGATAACTAAGTTCCAGTCTAAGTTTATTTATTTTTTGCCCAAAAGGTGGTCGCGACCTAAAAAACGTTGAAAAACACTGATTTAGAGATATCCAGGTCCGTCTAATATGGAAGAATTACTTCTATAGACATTTCCAATTAATAGCTGAAATCTAAGAAAACTCGCTTGTCTCAACTAATTCGCACACCAGTGTATCTACGTGTAGGTACTAGTATTCATAGTGGTAATGGTGGCGTCGCTGCCTAAACCAAACGGAGTCTAGCAAAGGCGAAGATAAATCAGCGCGCGGCGTAAAATAAAAGACGTTCCTGAAAAGCGGCATGAAACATCCCAGCGGGTGATTAACGTTCCACATCCGTCAGCGCACTTCAAAGCCAAGAGACGACTCCGCGCCTCACGGCTAATTGAGCTCGCGGGCCGTTCACTTTATACTCCAACGCGCCGTGAAATCGTGCCTATTAAAAATACGCTCTCCAACCTACGCTGGAACATAACTAACCAATCTTGTCTTTTCACATTAAAGATTAAATCAAATTTATTTCATATCGGGTGTAGAAATTACAGTTTTCTTATATTTACAACAATATTTTAAAAATTATTTCCAATGATGCTGAAAAATATTCTCTCAATAAGGCACTCAAATTTATAATTTAAATAAAACAATTTATACAATCGACATCGCTATATTTTTTGGAGTGTACTCGTTAAGAATCAATTTTTTTTAAAGCCTCCGATATGGGAATTTTATGGATAGTAAAATGGAACATTCACAAAAAGCGTTACGTTTAACAACAATAACCTATAGAAGACCATAACTACGATGAAATTTACCAGCTACTGAGCCAAACAATACTGACCCATACATTGGTCGAATGGTGAAATGAGACAAATATTAAATCAGCAGATTGCAGTCTAAAAGAATCACCCTCCAGTCGCGCGTCGGAGCTGACAAGCACATTTATTTACCAAAAATACCTAATTTTGCAGTTATTTACCAGTGAATCACGTAAATTAGACGTAATTGATTGATTAATGATTGACTGATTGATCATTGGTTGATTGATGATGATTGATTGATAATTATTGATTGATAATGATTGATTGATGATGATTGGTTGTTAATGATGATTGATGATGATTGATTGATTATTGATTGATGATGATCGATGATGATGATTGGTTGATGATGATTTATGATGATTGATTGATGATAAATGATTGATGATTATTGATTGATTATGATAGACTGATGATGATTGATTGATGATGATTGATTGATTTGATTGACTGTTTGATGATTGATTGATTATTGGTTGATAATTAATGATTAATTGATTGATTGACTTTTTGATTAATTTACCCCCTCTGACTATTGTATATTCAATGACGATCGCACTTAAAGAGTAAACTCCAGTCGCACGTCGGAGCTGACACGCACATTTTTTTTATTATTTAGGAAGTCAATCGATAGTCAATTATGGAATATGAAATCGAGGATAAAGCCGCCGCAGATACGTTAAACGACGCGCTATCTGGAGGTCAAATTTTAAAAGACTCTATCGCATAAATCGGGCTAGAATTCATTAATGACGCGATTGCTGTTAACCTTAAGGTTGTTCATCGTGTATTTTTATTCCCCATACGTTTCTAATATATTGAACTCCTTAATGCCATTTGTTTACTTAACAAGTGTGCGAAAAATAATCTTTCCGCGAAACCAATTTCATGAAAGAATTTAACGCCATGAGGATTTATTTTCAACGACAATATCAGCCATTTAAAAAAAATCACGACAAATTTAAAACTAAAACATTACGACTTCCAATCGTCGCAAACCCGTAAAATTCGGTTCACCTAAAGCTAATTTAAGGTAAAAAAAAAATAAATATGGTGTACATTTAATATATTTCAAGCATATTGGAAAGTATAAAATTCAATAATTATGGATAATTGCATCAATACATGCTTTACGGCATCAATTATTGTGGTTGATTTCCATACACAAAGAATTTAATGTAACTCCAAGAGAAGACGTCTAACGGCGTTAGATTACACTATCTTGGCTAGTTGATGTCACCGGTTCGCGAGATAATCCAGCATTGGAACTTCGTTTAATGAATGAAAAAGCTAGATTCATAATACTGAACGAATGTTAAATGATTCCACGCGTTGTAGAATCGTGTTATTTTCCATCATTAAATGATGGATCTCTCCAAACAGTTAGCCTTGAAATGTTTTTAAAAATTGAGCGTCGCTTTAGAAATACACTTTAATAAAAATAGACTTATAACCAAAACATCAAACAAATAATTGTAGCATACCGAGTAGTAATAATAGCATTAGAAGAATTAAAATAAAAATCGAAATTGCAATCAGAATAAAATGCATACGTACAGATAAAGAAAAACCTGCAAATAAAAAAATATGTGAACGTGAAAATTAAAATCACTAGTAAATTTTAAGTAATGGTCATAGTAACAAATAATATAAAACTTCTAAAAGTAAGCAAAAATAAGTAATCAAATTATAACAACCTAAATTAATAAAATTATCATAATCATTAAAATTATAGAAATTACTTGAACTAATAAAGAAAACTGTGAATAAAATAATACATTTAAATATCATTCAAATTAAAAAATAGGCTACAAATTTAGTAGTACAAATTGACAATAGTATGGTCTAGTTAAATAGTCAGTATAAAATAATACCCAAACGGAATAATCATCTTTCATGCACTAACACATTGTTTTTTTTAGTCTTTATAACAACTTGCGGTAACGGCTTACCTTATTATTTGACAACAATTATCTTCCCGGCGATGCGCTTTTTATAACATCACGTGGGAGTACGCAGGCGGTCAATTATCACTGTACTGATCACGCCCGACGCTGCTTAACTTTGGTTATCTCACGGGAACCAGTATTTCAACGCAGTTACGGAAGTTCCATTAATCTTGTCCTATTTGCGTTTGTTAAAGGTTTTAGTTTTCATTTATTTCTTTGATATTCTATTTTTAATTCACATAATATATTTTGATCCTTTGCAGAGGAGAGGACATTTTAAAAAGAAGAAATACATTTCCATTGGTTATCGACAGACCTGCAATATCCACTTTTCCTATTGGACGTGAGCCGAGTATATTTGTGAACATCTAGATATTCCCGGTATAATAGCTTATTGTGCCGAGTATGATTTATGAAGTTGCTGGGCCCTTTCGCCGTTCGCCATTTTCTGTAATTATTTCTCTTCTCTTTACAAATCAGCTCTGGAGATCATTTACACCTTGGCGGGCAGGAGCCAGCAAGATTTATGGCTAGGGGCAGACAAGAGATTGATCGATGGGGTAAATTGTAATTCTCACTTACTCTACCTTCTCGAGGCTGTCCTTCGTAGTACCGTGGTGGCTAAATAGCCATGTTAATATTATAAGCAGTTTGATTTCAACAGCATCATCATCATTTGCGCAACAACTCACTGTTAGTATTGGCTCCGTTCAGAAGACGTGTTACTTCTCCTGGATTCATGAAAGTAGGAATCGAATCACCGAAAAGAGAAGAAACTTTGTCAGAAGGGTGCGTTTCAACGTCAACGACAGAGGTGCATTTCAACGTCTCTTTTTTTCCACCCTTTCCATACCTCCGTTAAGTCACGGGTACTTATTAGTTTTATAACTCCGTATTTAGTTTTATAACTCCGTATAACTCCGTATAACTCCTTATTTTCATTATCCTTTCCCTTGTTGCTTCCAGTAGATATAGTATTCACCTTCTCTTATATTTATTTTATATTACATTACTGTTGTCGTCTAAACGATTTCTTAAATCAATTTTTCGAGCCTTTAACCATTTTTTTAGTTCTTAGTACCGTTTATATTTCATTAATATTGGCCTATCTATTATATTTGTCAGATACACCGTAAACCCTAAATAAAATCCCCTTAGACATTTATTATATCTGTCAATTAGCGGCAGATCTTAAATTAATTTTATAATTTGGTGATTTGCATAGTCTTTATTTTAATCAATGATTGTTTAAACAACATACGTAAGATTTTTTTTTCTAAAACTATGTTTATAAATATTGTTGTCTATGCAAATATTATGTTTATGGGCAAAATATTTCAATTGAGCATAAAAACGACAGCTCGTGCAACGTGGACAGCGACGTAGGCAGCTTTAGTCTGTACCATAGATAATAAAATTCAAAATAGGCGTATGTCTTTAAATAAACACATATTAACAACGCCAACAAGAAAAAGACGTTTTAGGGTTAGAAAAAGACGTTATAGGGACTATACTGCGGATATCTTTATAGTGTTGTCGCAGGCCAGGTTTTGATTGACGATGTCACAAACTTATGACAGAACCCGTATTTTTGGTAATTCGTCAGAATTCTTTTTAATATATGTTATTCATTTTGTTTTTTTTTTTGCTAGGCAGTAAATTATTGTGTGTTAAAAGGCACAAATGTTATTTTTAATTTCTCGAGTAACACGGAATAATATATTAGAATGACAATATCTAAATAATATTGATAGACACCCACTGAATACATATCGAAAGAATAAAATGAAATCAATTTATATAAATATGCATCTTTTTGTTATAATATGTTATTTTTAACAATTACCGATTTTTATTCTCTTCGATAAAAACCACGACAACGACAACGAGCCAAACAAATACGTCAGCAAGACATAAAATATCTGAACAGTAAAATAAAATGTAGCTGAAATAACACATAGCGAATACTCTATTGACACATGATTTAATATGTTGTGTTGTCCAATCAATTTGTTATATTTCTCGTATTTCTTCATCGGATATCTGATTGCTTTTAAAAATGTAGGGAACGATATAACAAAATTTTTACACGCATTTGAACATTCATTTATATAACTCTAATTACAGTCGCGTCGGTAATAAATCAAAATTAATTGCCTTATTTTATCCTGATAAAAAAACAAGTTTTTTTTGGTAGAGATAAGTTAAAATTTATAAAGTAATTACTGTGACTAACGGTAATTTCTTTTATCACGCAATGATGTGGCAGGCAATAAATTAAACACATGTAACTAAAAGCTAAACGAATTATTTCATAACACGAAAGGGAGAACATTTTATAATTTACCATGTTATGTTTAAATCGCAAAAAATATTAAAAGTAATTAATAGCGCAATATATCTTTAATTTATGAATAATAATTGCGTGATATACCTATACATTTATTATGGGTTTGCTATTTGCTTTCGTGTAAACTAAAATCAGCGATTTTTAAAATTGAGATATTTCGCAAATCGATTCCTTCAAAAAATACTTAGTTTTTTCTTTCTCGTTGTTGATAATTTATTATCTTAAATACAGGTATGAGAAAATAAAAGATCAATGTTTTTACAAGTCTTTACGAACTGACAGTAGTCGAATTCTCTAAAAACCTAGGTATTTTATTTATATCCATCTATGGATGACATTTGAAAGTCACGTAAATAGTAAGAGCCACTTTTTGTCGCCTGAAATCCCTAAATAAAATACGGGAATTCTTATTACTAAAGGTAAGGGCAGGTTTGTATGGTCACTATAACTGTATTTTTCGTATGGTGTATAGGCCTGGTTTTAATGTGTATGGGGCCTAGTTATACGTGCATAGTCATAATGTATTCCATTTCTTTTCCTCTAGAAACAAATGTAGTGGCATTTGCCGTTTTTAAGATGCATGTGGTTAAGTAGACAATACGGAGAGAAGCGATTTAGGTCTTGTTGAAATTTAAACAACCACGAATTGATTTGATTCTCATAAAATCCATCTTTTGATCTAAAAGAGGAGGATTTTGGAAGGAATAAAACCTTCATCCATATCGATTATGTATATTGAGAATAACAGAGGTCCTAAAAGACTACCCTGTGGAACACCCGATGTTACTAACATACTTTTAGATTGAAGACCGACTGCAGACACAATTTGACTCCTATTACTTATATGTAAATGAACCATCTCAACAGCTTACCATGTCACCGGTCATCGACTTTGCGTACTTTTGCAATAAGAGTAGGGTAATTCTGATTAACATTATCAAATCGGTACTAAAGTCAGTAGACACGGCGTTGGTTTAGTAGCGTTGATCCATATTTATTAGTAGAGATTCGGTAAAGTTCAAAAGATTGAAGTAGTCGAGCGCCCCAGTTGAAAACCATCCTGGCGTTACTAATGTGTGGTTCCACTGTTGCATACAGTTGTTTATATACTACTCTGTCAAATATTTTATTGAAATTGCATATTTTAGATCCGGCCTGATCATTTTTGTACTAGATTTATAAATCTTGGTAACCTAAGTCGTTTTCCATCAACGATAAAAGATGCCTTCATTGATCGATATTTTAAATAAAATTCTTATGGGTAAAATATTCATGAGAAATATTATTATGGGTAAAATTATTAGTGTTAAAATAATTATGGGCAAAATACTTATTAAAATAATGGGGGATATTTTATCAGATCCATCGCCTTTTTACAACCTTTTATCTACGAGTAGGTACATTGCAATGATTGTTAGTTTGTTTATGTCAAATCTTGCAAGCTGAATTAGAACCACTTCGTCTTATCGTATGAAGTTGAAAATTTACATGTTAGTTCAGTTCCGATGACAATGCATTTCTTATGGTGAGCATGACCTGATTCTACACCCAGAATCGGCTCCCGACGAGGATACTCTTCCACGGTCATCAGCACAGACACACAATTTTGTATACGCATTCAATTATGATAGCCCGTTCTTAATTTCACCATAACATGGCTGCTGCACTTAGTGTTGGCTCCCGACGAGGGGACTGCTCAACGGTCAACAGTACATAATCTAAATTTTGTATATGAATTCGATTATGATAGCCCGTTCTAAGTTTCAGCGCGATAGGGCTGCTGCACCCAGGCTTGGCTTCTAACGAGGGGACTCCTCAACGGTCAACAGCACAAACACGAAATTCTATATAGCATTTAATTATGATAGCCCATTCTAAGTTTCACTATAACATGGCTGCTACATCCAGGGTCGGAGCATTTTAACAAAAGCTTGTTTTAAAAATGTGTTTTTACTATTAACCTATTTTCGATATTTTTTTTGATCTGATACACGCTTAAAATTGGCTGTCATCGATGAAATGTCTGTGCTAAATGTACCCATGACTGCTAAATTTCGCGTCGATAACATTAAGACTTTCCTATATATAGATGATGACATACATAGAGCAAAGTCTCACCGTAGTCTCACCGTATGTAAGGAAACCAATGCCGTGGTTTCCTTTCGTACGCTTCGGTAGGCAACCCTAAAAATGAAAGTAGAAATGGCGTGGCTGCCATGGCATTGTAAGCCCCTTAGAAGGCAGTCTTAATAACATGATTTATTGGTTCGGTTGCAGCCGCCCTGGAGACGGTCGTTCCTCCCTTTCTACCGTGGGCTTAATGCATGATCACCGGTAATGACCATCCGAGGAACAGTCGTGCGCTGCGAACCGCAATTACCTCGGAAAACTGTGCAATTTACCGCGCTGGGTCAATAATCGTAAAAAAAAGTAACTGCAATACCGCGGGGCGTTAAAAAGAGCGCTGCAATTTGTTGCCGTGATGTCTTCAGTCTGCAGCGCGACTGGCGCCTTATTCAGTGGCAAGGCAAATCATAGCGTTCGTGACTATTCGTAGCCGAATCAAATCAAATCTATGTATAAACCTGTACTGTACAGCTTATAAAATATATTTTTTTAATATGTAATACTGTCTTCAAATCTTTTTCTTAGGGTTCCTCTCCAACTAGTGAAGGTTGGCAGTCAGCTCTGCATACTTCTTTTTGTCCTTCGCCAGGCAAAACAATTCAGCGACACTCGTAATCCCGGTCCATTCTCGAATGTTCCGCAACCAAGATTTCCGTCTACAGCCGCGTCTCCCTTTTCCTTCAACTTTTCCCATCATAATGAGTTGAAGTGCAATGCAACTTTCCGCTATTTGATGGTCTGCCAAAGCTTTCGTTTTTGACCGATACATCGTAGAACTTCCTCATTGGTGACTTTCTGAATCCAATATATCATCATCATGCGTCTGTATGCACACATATGTCTGTATGAATGCTTCTTTATGTTTACTGAGGTCTTCTTTAATAGTTCAGGCCTCACATCCGTATGTGCCAGATGTAGCACTGAAAAAGACGTAATCGAAGTGAAATGTTCAGGCTTTGATTGCAATGGACCTTTTTAATTTTTCCAAGGGCGCTACGTGCAATTTCGATGCGAGTATACGTCACTTCACTGTCCCAGTTTTGTGTAAGCCAGGTGCCAAGGTATTTATATCTATCAACTGGTTCTAGTTTTTAGCTCGTCACAAGTATGTTAGGTTGTATATTGGGATTACTAGAAATGTCTTCAAATAGTATTTCCAAATTAATACGACTTAAAAATTCATTAAAATACCTACATACATAGATTGTGAAATTTAAAATACAGTTCTAAAATAAATATTATTTAGTAGCAGTTTCTACAGTAGAGTTATAGCAAAAATACCTGGTTAATCAACCTTAAATAATGATACCGAATGCAGCATAAATATATGCCTGTGGAATAATTAACATCATACAACTAGAAACAGAAAAAACTAGAACAGGCTTGGAGCGATGTTTGCTTGTTCAGGTGACCTCAGACGAAATGACCCCTGAGTACGTAATGTTCAGGAAAGGTACAATATGAGTTTAGGTTTCTGGCTGATGCTGATATGAAAATGTAAATTACAATCTCGGGACAATAGTTTCCGGCTCATTTTACTTCATCCGTCTTAGAGCAGTCTGTGCTAAGGGTTATCCCTCTTCCTGACTACATCAAGAGTAACAATTAAATACAGATGTTCCAAGCTGGTGAAATTATAGCCCACTACTCACTACTAAATTGCCTCCAATTACTTCTTCTCGGAAAGTGGTATTTTTTTGCAACATCTGTATTTAATTGTTACACTTGATGTAGTCAGCAAGAGAAGTGACCATTAGGCAATAACACAGACGGATCTAAGACGAATGAAGGGACAAAACCCGGGACCTACTCACGCGTGATTGTAATTTAGATGTTCAAATCAGCCCCAGGCAGAAACCTAAACTTATTTTTCGATATATCATCGCTCACAGGTGTATATTGACACTATAGTGATGCACGGCTTCATAAAATTTAAGACGATAGATTGAGTGTCGTCAGATATATCGAATTCCCTAGCCCTGCTTCACACTGCCGATGCGCCTGCTCGTTTCCTTGCTTTTGCTAAGTATCCACTTCTATCAGGTTTTTATACGGTTTCTACGATTTTCGTAATACTACTTATTATGAAATCTTTTATTTTTACTGATACCATGTATCTCTTCGTTTGGGGAAATTGCTGGTGTGATAGGGAGGAAGTCGGTGGTTAGACATATTAATCATTTTGCTGGGTGGCCATAATATAATCTTTGTTGCCATTTCTGACCCTGAGGCCTTGTGAGGGTTGCATTGTCCATTCACCTGCATGGCCATGTAGTATGTCTGAGCGGCGAGCAATCGGAGGCGCGACTCGACAGGGCATCGAAGACTTTCAGAGGTCCAGCATAATGCATCTAACATAAGGTGTCCAATGTCAACGCGTATACGTCAGCTAAGTTTTGATTACATAGTCATGTCTGTACATTTAAAGGAAATCAGGCTCTCTCCATCACCTAGTGTATTCCATTCCCAGCCTCTTTTCGCTCGCATTCTTGCACTCGCTATATCGAATTCACTATCTACTCGTTTTTGTTGTTCCTACTCGCGAATAGTCACTAAGTTCTCTTTCGCTTGCCACTCGCAAGGAGATAGTGCGCTCCCAACTTGCACTAGCCCCTCAAATGTGAGGCGTCCCTTAAGGGATGCCTTGGCAAAATGTATACAAAATGTATATAAATTTATATAAATGTAAATATAAATGTAAATGTGCGCCGCTTTATAGTAATCCGCTCTATAGTAATGCTATAGCTCTATAGTAAACCCCGCTCTATGTAAATGTAAATGTAAATGTAAATATAAATTTATATACATTTTGCCGTAGGCAACCCGAGCTAATCGCCATTCATTTGAGGGGCTAGCAATCAATCAATCATTTATTGTTTATTTTCTTAAAAACTTTTACAGTTGTGCAGACATTACTTTAAAGCATAGGTACATTCAATTAGGTACCTTCTATTTTAACTAATTATATCGAGTAAACTAATATATCCAATCGAGTACCTACGGTAGATAATATAATAGCGAAGTTTAGTCTCACTAAGATATTTAAATTAATTACAATTTTTATACACACGTAAGTCACAAAACTCGAATATAATGAAGAAAATCTTTAATAATCAATTACCCTTGCTTAATATCAAATTCGTTGATAACTATTGATAAATTGTATGGCTTATCTATATAAAAATCGAAATGAAAATGGTAAAAAGAAGAATGATATTATTATTATTATTATGTTATATGAATTTAATTACAATGTTCATATAATTGACGATAAATAATATTTAATGTGGTGTTAAAAATAGGAATATAAAATATTAGCATTGCCAAAAAGTAAAATAAAATGTTTTATATCATTACATCAGGTATAAAAATAGTCAATTTATTAATAATATTTGCCTAGTAATAGAAATAATCAATACATTTTATATTAGCATCGTCAAAGAGAAAATCTATTAACTAACTACATTAGCAATAAAAAATAGTCAAGATGCATAGAAATTATGTCACACTGTGCTTACACATTGTTAACATCTTACAATTCTCTTTCAATTTCATTTTAAACTGGTATATTTCCATCCCAGAATATCTTATTTATATTCAATGATAGCTTAATGTGGGTTCCCATTCCGACGTAGTTTGGGGTTTTTTTAGGTAGTTCTAGCTATGGACGCGGAAGAATCAAATGATTCCTCACCCTATTAAATTATTATGGTAATCTGATTGTGTCGGCAGCTTAGCTATGTTTTAAAAAAATATAAATAATGAAGTCGAAGCGAAACGTATTGATCGCTCACTGCAATAAACTTCAGGAGAGTCTGGCGCGGGTTTAGTTATTATGAACATCAGCCTGTTGTGTTTTTTCATGGACTTATAGGATCAATTATTATGTTAAAGAAATCAAGACAGAAAAAATGGTAGCAATGAGTTTGTATTTTTGTCTAATGTTTGATCCCGCCAGACTCATTCTGCGATATCTAAAAGTAGCTAAACTTTTATTTATTTATTTATTTATTTAAGAATTAATGACTATAAAACATTGATTTGCTTAAAAAATAACAGGAACCGAATGGCAAAACCTTAACCTTGTGTTTATTTGATTCTGTCACCCAACTGGGACTAGCCCGTTCTAGGGTGGACAGGACTCTAATATTGCAATCAAGTTTGCTTGATTGCTTGATTGCTTACAGATGTACAAGTTTTAGTAAAAAGCTAATAACACTTAATTGCCCTAAAATTTGTTCTTCAAAAAAAAAAAAAAGAAGTAGGAAAAATAATAGTAATAATCTCTCAAATGATAATCTGTGATAATATCAATTTGTATAATAAGTTTTAAACGTGTAAAATTAAGGGTGACGTATCCGTAAAACACATAGAACTGAAATAAAATGACGAGTTCGACTCGTCAATTGTTGCTACGCGAAAACATGCGCATGACTAGTATTAGCAGCCAAATCTACCCAAAGGCTTAATCCATTCTAAAACGTATAAATTGGAATGGTGAGGACTTGAAGCCTTCTGAAATGACCCTGATATGATTCTAAATGACCCATAAAATTTAAATTTCAATAGCCCATTTTCGAAGTGAAAAAATAGTTTGCCTTCTATATACCTACATACATTGCGCCTAAGGAATTTCATGATAGACCAAAATATGCTTTATGAATGGTTTTCGTTTCCTTAACACTGATATTTTTTCGTATTTGGCGCAGTAGAAAAGAAGTGTGTCTCTTAATTGTTCATGTATATATGTTCAAGCCTGTTTTTACCACCCTTCCTTTGGCGTTCTAATGACGTCACGGTATAATAAATAATACCCCTTCGGGCCACATCAAAATGGCGGCCGACGAAAGTGACAAATGGAGCAATGATTAAGTTATTTCCGAAAATAAGGGGTAGGCGTGAAAGGGGAGACAGATTATTTTACCGGCGAACATGACACTCTCCCACTTTGCTAGCCAATTTATTAACACAGAACACGTGTGGGCGATTGAGGAAGAGCTACTACGAGCAGAATGAATACATTTAAACTTTACGTTTAATTGCTAGGAAGAAATGATGGAAAACGTAGTATTTCTCAATATATAGGATGCTTTTTTAATTACTGACATCCTGGACATGGGTAAATCAGTATGAGCATAAAAGCAACTTTTTTTTTTTTTTTTGTAAAAAAGGTTTTTTTGTTGTAAATTTCAAAAAGTTGACTGATAAAAGTTTGACAAGCACTGAGTGCGGTGCGCCATCTAGCAATAGGTAAAATATCGCGAATAAACAATATTAGCTATATTTTATCTACCGATAGATGTTGCAACAAGATTAACTCTCTTTTTAATATCTTTTGATACACCAAATTATTCAAATAAAAAAAATATAAAAAATATATTTTTTCTATTAAAAGTTGCTTGTTTGCTTGTAGTGATCCACCCACTACAAGGGTGTTACTAATTAAAAACGTACCCTGTATTAAATAGGAATATACTGGAATATCACAAAAATGACACTAAATCTTATAAAAGGGCTAAAACGGAGAAAACTGATATTTCACCAAATATCATCTGATCAGACGATTTGATACTTACTCGTGCTTGCATGGTTGAATGAGTGGTAAAATCGACAAAAACGATCACGAACTGATCCGCGACCTAAAATGTTTCAAAGCGTCATGTCTATTCCTTTAGTATGGTCTATGGTTAAAACGCTTATTTATAGGCAGCGATCAAATACTGAACAAGGAAGTGGAAGGTTGGAAAATGATATACCGATGATTTCGCCAATAGATTTACCGATATAAAGAGCACTCGAAGCAACTCACTAGAATAAGTCACATAATACTCAGAAATATAAATGAACGAAAGAAAAGTTTTAGCCAAGGGTAGATAAGAATGATATACAACCGAAAAGTGAACGACAAGCGAATCCAAAAATTACAGAACGCATGTGCAAGATTCTGCTTTGACATCCCACCAAGAAAACACGTATTCCCTTTCCTGACCAGAGTCTCTTTACCAAATATATCTCACCGCCGGCAGCTACATAGTGGTATTTTTTTTTTGGACATCTATGAAAAAATTAGATGGTATAATACAACTTTCAATCCGGTGCTCCGAGGACCCGATCGAACGGCAAGCATAACCAAACACCTTTTCTTCATTGTACAGGGGTAGTTTCACTTTTTACGCAGCCACCATCTGTAATGAAATCGGCAAATCCTTAGTAAATAGGTCACCTCAATATATTAACTCGCTATTCCTAGATACTTAAGCTGACCGAGTCAGCTCGCTGAACTGACTCGGTATAAACAATTCAAAAGAATTAAGCTAAGAATTAACTACTCCTGCCAATTCCTGACCCCAATTTAATGGCAATTTTCTAGGGCGCTTTTAAAACCAATCTTTAGACCCAGAATGCTCTTTCATCGACAATCCCTCTATCTATAGCATCATTTGTTTACATCTACAATGGTGTAATGAAAATATAAACAAATTTATATTTTTAATATTTATAGGTGTAAATTAAAATATGTAAATATATAAATATCGAGATAACAAATTTACGGACTGTGGTGTTACGGTTCACCGTGGTAGCTGCTCCGTGGTTCACCATAAGGTTCTTCGTGCCCCACCTAAACAAGATATTCAAATCAAATCGTCTGTGTCAAAAATCTAAGTGTGGTTTATAATACCATAATTATACTATACTTTTATAGTCAACAGATAATACTAAAGCTTGAATATGAAAAGATATCAATCAGCTGCTAGAGTTTTAAAGAAATGTAAAGCGCAAGATTTCTTTCAAAATTGATGAAGACAACAAGTGGTGTGTACTGCGGTTAGAAACAAGTCCACAATCTTTCTAGAAATTAAGAAGATATTTACTACACACGTATAAGTATATGTGACGAGGGTATACAATCAAAACCCAAAAGGCAACCACCCCGCTTATAAACCCAAATACTGTTGAAAGACTCCATTACCTGTGGGGTGGATGATGATTGGCAACAAAAGGCAGAAGACCATCAAATGTGGCGGAGTAATGTGGAACCTAATAGTGGAAATCTCGGATTGAGTCGGTAGTACCAAAATAGTACATAATTAAGATAGACGTTTTTGTACGGGTCCTTCATTTTCAATTGTCCATAAAGAGTTGTCAACCTTTTTAGGTAACGCGATTCTGACTGAGAACGCAAACATTGAATACTTTGCTCTTCAAATACTGCCAAAATATCACCGACCGAATAACCTATATATTATATCTGCTAAAACTAGCAAATAATAATAGTATTAAGTATTTTTCCTAACCTTATTTTTAACTACAGTTCAAATACATGTTTATTTTAAAGGAAATAGTCACTGGTGAGGTAACAGCTTCGCATGAAATACCCCGTAGATTTCCGGCGGCGGCTTCGTGACAGGAAAATTACAGTTGCGACGTTGACGTCGACAAACTTTGACAAGACAATCGCCTGCTAGTTAGCTGTGATTGAGAAATTATATTTTTAAAACGTCAAAGCTGTCAAAGCGGTAGGGGCGATCAGAAAAATCTACATATTTTATGCAGTTATATAAAAATCAATATTATCACATCATATACATGATGAAACAATACTATTAACTCATAGGTCTTTAATATGTGAATAAAGTAGAGGTAGCCCAATTCAGAGATCTTCTAGATTCTAGAATAAATATCACTACCCTGGACACATCCCCAAAAGGTCAGCCATACCAATCAATTGTTATGAACTTGGAAGGCAATATTGCCGGAAGAATGATCACAAGCAGAAGTCACCCATTCGACCAGCAGCAACTATATTGTCATTAGTGAGGGATAGCCGATGATGGTACAGTTTTTCTGTATGAGTCTCATTTTCTCAGTGTATATATATTATAACGTGTATAGAAAACTGTTTATGACTATGATAAGTGTGCTTTTAGTCGTGACTAAAATAAAATTCTGTAAATCACCCGAAATAGCAGAATAGAGTCGCGAAAATCGCAAAATGCATGACCGTGTGATGGTATTGGGTCCTTTAATTATCGACGCGTTCGTGATGAATTTCGACGCTGCATAGATAAAATCTCAACTGCATTTTTGGCAAGCCTGTCAATTTTAATTAAAATTACGACTACTGCACGACTAACCGTGCGGAATGTAGAGATATAATAAAATAACTGGATTGTCACAATAGGCTGAAAATATGCTTTGATGTATAAACTGATCAATAAATTGGGAGGTAAGTAAGTACTGAGTTACTCCTAAAAATAAATACTGCTAAGGTTTACCTGATTTGTTTGGATTCTAAGTAAAAACCTAAAATTTCTTATAGCTGATATCAATTAAATTTACGAGAAGTTCAGTGTTATTTCTACTTTCCCGGCCCACCAACGAATGAGAGGGGAAAGTATTGTTGATGCGCATTTTTTTCGAGATGAAGACGGAAATATCCCTGTGGAGCCTCCCTGAGATGATTAAAACCACTTCCAGGTGGAAATCTCTTTGTATGTACATCTGTATTCCTCCACGATAGCGCTTAAACAGGAGAAGAAGGGAGGGAGGGGGGTCACACTAGTCGTATTTCAACGTATTAACTTGAAATTTGGTACACAGATGCCTTGTTTGGTCGAAATCACATTGCAAATTTCCGCTGGCCAGTATATTTTTGTAAACGGTACAATCGAAGGTATTTAATCCGCTCGGACTAAGCATTTCAATCAGTTCAACCTCTTTCTTGAAGGGACATCATGCTGAACATCTTTTTAATCCTTGGATTCTTGCCGGGATAGTTTTGTGGTAACACAATCGATTATTTATATATTAGGAAAATCACCATTAGCAACTGCATATATTTTATATGCCAGAAACGAATCCACACTCTTTTGAGATTGATTTGCACCTAAATATTTCTTTTATTTATTAATTAATTGTCTTAGAACCTATGCAGTCAGTTTCTATTGAGGATGATGATATTTGCAAATTCAATTCAGACAATTAAAATATTGCTCTTTAAATAAGAGAATCCCTTAAAAATAGGATCAAAATATCAAGACAATTAAAAGCCAGTATTGGTGAAAGACCAAGAATTATTTTC
Organism: Micropterix aruncella; assembly: GCA_944548615.1. Lineage (NCBI taxonomy): Eukaryota > Metazoa > Arthropoda > Insecta > Lepidoptera > Micropterigidae > Micropterix > Micropterix aruncella. The sequence continues at coordinate 20,650,755 of OX155955.1, read as the reverse complement.
CATATTAACAACACATGGTCCAGATGAAAGATAGTCGTAGAAGAGCAGCGTCATTGTTTGGTCATATTGATGAGATAGCCATGTTTGGTATGTTTGGTATGTTTGGATGAGATAGCCATGTAAATAGTTATTATATGGTTAGATGACAGGGACTAAGCCCATCCAGTCTAACTTATTTTAATATATCGATGTCTGAATGCCGAATATTGACGGTAAATTTTATCCGATTTTCGGACGTCGCGTCGCCCGCTCTGTTTTATTATGATCGGACGACAGCGAATTTAATTACCTGAAAATAACTCTAGCATTCCGGGTGGATTGATGGTAAAATGGAATTCGTGGTTTTATAAACTGAAATATGGTTAGCGGTTTCAATACAAGCATACGCGTACGGTTCTGCGTGATGTATGTACGTGTATTTTTATTTTCCCGATCCACCAACTAACCAGGAAGGAAAGTATTGTGAACGCAGTAAATTTTTTCGAGGTTAAGACGGTAATATTTATTTTGAGCCCTCATTGAGACGACCTTTTCGGATGGAAGTCTGTCTCTGTGTCAACACCTGCACAGTATACAGCGGAAACAGTAAACGCTCTCTCGAGCTGCAGGTCATTGCGGGAATAGGGTGCGAAGGAAGTGGGCAGAGGGGTACGTCTCGACGAGCGCCTTTGGTTACCATTACGCGCGGGTAAAGGTTCGCATTTTTTCGAATGTTTGCATATCCGCGTGGGTCAAGTAGTGGACATCTGTCGGCCATATGCGAGTCCACACTATGGTATTTGTGTGTTCCTCCAATATGGGGAGCTAATGGGCCCATTCTGTTCAGGGTTGGTCACACTCACGGGTCAACACCCATCTGGCGGCCTCCACGCATGAAGTGCGAGCCCGGGCAGCACTCTGTCCTTGGGGCTAGTTTCCCTTAGGAATCAACCTTTTGGCGCTCCTGGACGGTCTGCGCACTGTGCGGCGTAAGCCAATCGACTGTGCACTGTGACTAACAGTCGGGGGAGTCTGGAAGCAATACTGTTTCCTATAGAGCGGGGGTGGTTGCGGACCTTACGGCGACTGCTCTTGAAACGACCATCGGCTAACCGCTCCTGGGTGAACAGCCGGGCAAAGGATGCCGTGGTCTGCGATAGATTCGGTACACACCGTTTCACCGCTTCGTAAGGGAGGGGACCGCGCAAGCGACCTCGAACTCGGAACCAATCGAGAGACTGGAGTAATCTGGTCGCAATTGAAAGTAAGGGCTTGAGTGTAAGCCCGCTGGGTAACACTCCTGGCTATCTCGCGGTTAAGGCGTTGGCCTCTTACGGGCATGTGGCGGAGCTTGACGGTGGACTGTTTTGTCCAAGTCTTCAGGGAGATAGAACGCCTAATCGTTAAAATTTCCTGAGGTGACGGGTTCGCCCGTTGTAGTTGACAACTCTAGTTGTACCTCCAATATAGCGCCCAAACGCTTAATCTGATTGAGTTAAAATATGGCATGCAGGCATCATATGTTTATGGTAAGTGGACTTGAATTTTGGTACACAGATGCAGGGCCGGCTCTAGGGTTTTTGGCGCCCTAGGTGAAAACTAATACTGCGGGTATGGAACTATGGTATGGAATGGAACTTCAATAAAACGTTATTGTTAATAATTGTTATAACAAAGAATTTGATTTTATAACCTTTAATTAATGACTGGGATATAGAAATAAAACGAATGCCAATTTTACATAAAATATACATAATTTAATATGCTTAAACCTCAATGTCTTATGTTAGTTGAAAAAGTAGTTCTAACAACGGTTTTGAATTTTGTGTTTAGTTTTGACAATTTATGGATTAATAATTAGAAATCTAAATCAGTATTAGAAAAGTTTCATAACACACAGTTTTACATTAGGTTATATATGGGTGTATATATTTTATAATAGCATTATATATGTACAGTTCTCTTAATAAAAAAACAGAAAATCACAGTTAGGTTATAGATAGTTTTTCTGTATTTACAACACTTAAAAAAATACACCTAGAATACTTGATATTTTAAAAAATATTGGATTATGTTTTTCTTAACTTCGTTCCAAAGGCCACTTTGAAGTGCGAGGTTGCCGCCGCACTTCAACCCTACACTTTTCTTTTCGCTACGCACAGCGAGATTGCCAAACTGAGTAGTGTTAGGATAGGGCATACATTCCTATTTTCTAAGACAACGTAAATAAAATAAAATACCCTACACTTTTCATTACCTAGTAATTCTTCTACCTAAGCTAGTAGGGCGCACACGTACTATACTTTTACTTAGTTTATGTTTTTAAATCCCCAAATTTAAAAAAAAAAGGTAGGTTGCCTATATGAACGAGCAGGCCCTGCACAGATGCATTGGTGGGACGAAATCGTTTTAAATTTTAGCCGGTCAGTATACATACAATATTTGCCTAAGCGATTGTATCGAATATGTTTAACTCGTTGCATTCTCACTATCCGCGCTCGTCGCCGTCAAACGATTGGCGTCGTCGACTCACGATATATTCGACGTTTCATAGCCTTATATTGTGATATATTCGACGTTTCATAGCCTTATCACGCTCAAATCCTTCCATTATTCCTGGCTACTTGCCGGGAAAGGTTTGGGATGACAAAAGAAATCGATTTTTATAAAAAATCTAAATCAGGTCATTATGTAGGTATACTCGTATACTTGTAATGGCCTGGCAGCAATATAATTCAAAGACCACTTTTAATATAACACGTGTAACGTTTTTCACACGAATTTTCGTGTCTGACGTTAATAACTATATAATTAACAAGAAATTGAATTGTGTCTCATTAAAAATTATGCATCTTTCAAATACCAGGAATCGTACATTTTGATACACTTACGAACATTTCAACGCCATGATATTGGGTATAAAAACGCTGATGTTTCATGAATAAAATCACTCTTTACTCAGTCTCTCATCAGTAATCAACTACTAAAGTAAGCGTCTCTGTACATTAATAATAATAATAATAATAAAAGCCTTTATTCGCTGACCGTATTGTACAATTTGCCTTATGTGATAAAACAATATATTTTATTAATTTTTAATCTAATTTTAAAATAAGGTATCATATTCTTCAACAGCCAGTTTTTTGATCAGGTTGTCCTTCGACATAGGCCTCCCCCATTTTCTTCCATTCATCTCTGTCCCAAGCCAACTTTCTATATCCATTCTGTAAGTTATCTTCCCATCTTTTAATTTTTTTCTTTAAATCTTTACGTCCTTCGTCCATTACGTCCTTCGTCCATTTTTCTTTGTTGGTTCTCATGATGCGACCAGTCCAGTTCCATTTTAGTTTTTTAATTTTGTTCAAAACATCGTTCACCTTTGTTATTTTCCTTATTTTTGAGGTCATCCACGTATCTGTACATTAATTAATAGATAATAAATTGTTTAAATACTAATATTTGTGTTAACTTTGCTCTCTGTCTGGCTGAGGTAAAATCGATTCAAGATTGGAAAACTGGTCTTCGCACATCATCAGAAACGGAAGATCAGTCCCCTTCCAACATACTTTTCCTGTGATGGTCATACATGTATAGAATAAGTATAATATTATTATTATAGATCTAGTGTATGAATCAATCAATGCGAGAGGCCAACAAAGACCTCGTCACTCCATCGCCATGACAGCTTTTTCAGACGGGTCTTGATTGATCTGGCACACGCGTGAAGAGAGGCATTTATCTTATCCTCGCGACTATTTCACCAAGTTGTTCCGGCGAACCGTGCGATAGCTGGATCACAGATTATTAGATTTAACAGGGAGGCAACAGATGTGTCATGAACGGGAATTCACCCAATACTCGCGCTCCCGTAATATATGATTTGAACATTTGTTTCTATTCTTTATTGAGAATTTTCTACATTGTTCGGATTTATTGTTATAAGACAACCTCTTACAACCAACCCTACTACGAAGTTACGCCCCTAAAGTTATTTTCCACCCTAAATGTACGTGTAAAATGTGTGTGTTTGTGTGTGTCTTCGTTATTTCATTCGTTCGATAGAATTGAAATGAAATTCTGTTTATTTTATCCCACCAAAAAAAGGTAACCCAGGCGGGAATCGAATCCGGAACCTTACAATGTAAGATCAGGCGACCTAGCTGCTATGCCGCCAGGTCGTGTTAAGTTATTCTATCAATCCTCTCCGGATTCATTTGCTCGGTCCAGCTGCATCTTGATCATTTTACTTTCCCGGCCCACCAACCGACGAGGAGGGTAAGTATGCGAACAAAGTATAAAATTGTATATTTTATACAGGAGTTTATATGTTATACTGGAACTTTATTCTATAAGGACTTATATTAATCATAGTTTTGTTGGTTCTTTTTTACTCAGATACCAGTTCTGCTGCAATTTGTCGTGTGATATTATATCAAATGCTTTAGAGAAATCAAGTAAGCTGCTTTCAAAGGCGTGACACGTCTGTGGATGTATTTGTATATACATCCATGGTGGGTTGGTTTGGAAGAGTGGACGGGGGGGGGGGGGGGGGGATCGGTGACAGCATGATTAATGTCCGCGCCGCCGAGTGCTAATGACTTTTGTTCGGCTGTCGGCTAAAGTGGCCTCCGGTTCCAGTCCGGCCCGACTTGCCCCGGAAGGAAGCCGCCGTTATTTGTGGCTCGGATGCGGCGAGCCACCAACGCGCGCCACCCTTTTCACCGCTCGCTCTCTGCCTGCCTGTCCTTCTTGACTCGCGACATCTTCCGGGCTTATCCTAATTTCGCGTTAATTTATCTACGTACTGCATTGTTTCGCTCTATTAACAACAGGTCAACAACAGATGAGGTATGATGGATTTACTTTTTCAGATGAAACATGGATGAGAGTATATCGTTAATTGCAGTGACGGCATCAAGACATTAGAACAATATTGACGAGATATTTCCCATCCCACCCTTGTAATAATTTATCTAAGCGAAATGTTAAGTCGTCAAAACTCCAATTTGACGCCCGTTAGAAGAGAAACATGTTTAGAATCAATAAATAGGGTACACAACACTGCAACGAAATTAAATTATGTTCAATGTTCATATCCCAATTTCGGCTAAAATGTATATTATTATTTATTAATAACTAGCTGTTTCCCGCGGCTTCGCATCGCGTAAAGTTTCGAATCGATTGGTTAATTTAAATAGGGTGGTGTTTATTTGCCTTTTTAGACGCTACCTTTCTGTGTGTGTGTGTCTAGATATATAGTGCAAGACGTCACCCCTCAGATGCACGCTACCTATATCTTAGACATCCGCTACTTGTTCCTCGCCACCTGCGCCGCCTTCCACTGAACGCTGACTTTGCTGGGGCAGTAGCCGCCGCCGCCGCCTGCTAGGTATTTCGGGGTGCTTGCACGCGTTACTAATTTCATGATTATCTTGAAAAAGTGATAGAGGGACAAAGGACATAGTACTCTCAAAATAAAGATTGTATCTTGAAAAAATATGAATACATTATTGTTAAAATAAAAACATTATTTCTAAATGACTATTCGTTTCGGGGTTATTTTTAATTGAAATATTAGTACTTTCGATCTTGCTGCTAATGTAGTACCTACTCCATTTTTTTTCTATTTGTCAATAATTGTGACGTGTGAAGCTACTGAAATGGAATGTCTTTTTTCTAACGCGTGCTATTAGGTTACATTATTAATTACCTAGGCCTACGATATCGATTCCCGCATAGATCCTTTTTATTCGATGACAAATCCTTATTCACTCGTAATAAACAAAAAAATGTGTTACAAACGTAAATTATCCATAAAGAACTATTTTTAAAAAAAGCAATAACTTTTGAAAATAAACATGGATTCAGATATCTTAATTTTTACTGTACATAATTTACAATGTACATAAAACGTAGAAAAATCGATAAAAGTAAAATACATTTATTATTATTATCGACGTGTGTTTACCCCTAGTTTTTGTCACCTTGATGTGACTTAATGATTTAAAAGGAGTGAGAATAAAATAAATACATTAAATAAATACTTTTTTAGGTACACTTATATCAACCTATATCTAATAAACTCTTCTTAAACACCCAAAATAACTTTTAAAATAGATAATAGTTTGCACCTGTTATCATTTTTTTCAATATGTGGCTGAACCTAGGCTCAAAATATATTATTTCATTTTGTTAATATTTCTGAAATGCAGAGACTGTTTGTGGTGTAATTTTCTAAAAAGACTTTAATGATGTCACTAAATAGATTAAACGCCATTTGATGGAGATACAAAAATTTTCAAAAAAGTACATTTGTTCATACTAGAATGGGCATTCTCCTTCATCTATATATATTAAACAAAGTCGGGTTTGTTCGAACACTTAACAAAAATTGGAAAATAGACGAAAAATTAAAAAAATAATAAAAAACATTTTCCCATACAAAATGTAAATCCGTGTTTTTTTCATGGTCACTTCAAGTGTCGGCATGGGCATGTTCACGTGTCGGCAAATCATCTGCGTTATTTGTTCTTGCGCCTGATAAAAAAAACTAAAAATGTCGTATATCGCAAGGTGCTTTAATGAAGAGAATTAAACCAAGTCCTGGGAGGAGAAATCCATCCCATGCTGCACAATATGTAAATAGTTTAATTCAATCATGTCTTGCTGACACGCGATTGATATACTTAATTTTTGTACTTTTATATTTCTTTTTGTGTTATTATCTCCATAAAGTAGTGAACTATTTTATTATATTTGTACAATAAAGTAGTGAACTATATAGTGAACAATAAAGTAGTGAACTAAAGTAGTAACAATAAGTATTTTGTATTCATTATATTACATCCATAAAATCATAAATTAAGGTCAGTTAATCTGTAACACGACATTCATTGACTGTTAGGCGGTACCAAGTTCGCCGAGTCAGTTAGTATTTAATAGATACAAATTTATTGTTTAAAAGTAAAGCAATAGCATATTCTATATCAATTTACTTGGTCCATGATCGATGCGGTTACGTCGCTGGCACGCTCGCAATTTGTCTCTTGCGAGACGGCAGGTTTCTTGGAGGTGTTCAGCTTGGGGCTGTCGGGCGGTGATTGATGCTGCCGAGTAGTTGGCGGCTACAACTAGCGCGCCACTCGCGGGGAATAGACGGATGGCCACCGTGACACCTGACGGAAAAGCACACACTACATATTTCCACAGGTAAGTATATGTGTTAAGTAAGAGGCAAAAGGAAAAAATAGCAAATGATCATACAAGACTTTGAAGAAAAGGTCTTATTGTAACAGAAATTCCCTTTTTTTCGCACTTGTGTCACAAATTATAAAAAAAGGTTAGTTTTCGGGGTTTTCTATAACCTTTACATGTCTCGAAACGTTGTTTGTCGCAAAATCCTCAAAAAACTCTCGTGCAAATTGGTGTGTGCTGTTTTGAGAATTGCGCGTGCGGTCCAGCATCTTCGCGGTCGAAGTTTGTGAAATCGAGTGGGAGCCAAGCATCTCGTCATTCCGTCAGGTGCACTGATCGACCGTCGAAAAGGTTGGTGATTTGTTGGCATTTGTTACATCGTTATGTAACGTCCATTTATCCTATAAGTCCAATACAGTCCAAAATATCTCTTTATTTATCAAACCAGCTGGATACTACTGGAAATAGTTTAGAAATGCGTGTTCTATCTCTGGGCTCAAAAATCGTCAGTCAGCTAGAACACACCGTTACATAATTTGCGAAATTCTCAAAATTTTCATTGACAGCTGTCAGATGCCAATAACATTAGTCTTCCCATTATTGAAATAACTAAATTTAAATAAATTTCAAGTAATAAATAATAATCCAAATTAAAAACATTAAAAGAAAACACTACATGAAATTTAACTTCTATTTGGATTTTTTGGAAGAAAATCTACCATTTATAACATCATAGATTAGAGAATCTTGTAGATAGGCATTGCAAAAACTGGCATCTGTCACTGGCTGCTGACTTTTGAGAGAGGTGCTTCTGTTGTAAGCAGTGAAGGAGAGAACCTTTTAAAGGTTATGCCCTCTTTTTAGTGCAGAACAAAAAAATATGTAGTGCCCATTGCCGTGAAACACAGGTGAGTTTTGTTTCATCTTTTTTTGTTTCGTTCATTGTAAATAATCCATTTAGGTTAAAGGTAATCTTTCCAACTAATAGGAAAGAGCTGACTGCTTCCTTTCATTGATATGAGGGCATGTCACGCTTTTAGTTTTAAGTTTTCAGCTGAATATTGATCGCAGCTTCTTTATATCGCAACTTTAGAAAATAAAAAAACGAAATTTGAAATTTTAAATTCTTCCATCTGTCAAGTACCTCGTCTTGTCTTGTTATTTCCCCTGAAATAATAGGAAATTGAGTGAGTTTACGTATAAAGAAGGATTGTAGCTTAATTTTTGAGATAATTGGATGAAGGGTGAGCGTTTACTAGTTGAAAAATGGGCCCAACTTAAACCTACTCCTCTTTCCGCAAGTGAGAGGCATTCATCATTCTCGTTAACACCTAAAGCATTCCCGAATCCGATCAAGGGAATCCTTCGTCACGATGTAAGTGGCTTTTATAATTATTTACTTTATAATCATCTTATTGATCAATTCTAAAAAGAATATATACACAAAACTATCAAATATTTCAAAATATTGAATTTTTACATATTTTATGTTTCGTTCATTGTAAATAATCCATTTAGGTTAAAGGTAATCTTTCCAACTAATAGGAAAGAGCTGACTGCTTCCTTTCATTGATATGAGGGCATGTCACGCTTTTAGTTTTAAGTTTTCAGCTGAATATTGATCGCAGCTTCTTTATATCGCACCTTTAGAAAATAAAAAAACGAAATTCGAAATTTTAAATTCTTCCATCTGTCAAGTAGCTCGTCTTGTCTTGTTATTTCCCCTGAAATAATAGGAAATTGAGTGAGTTTACGTATAAAGAAGGATTGTAGCTTAATTTTTAAGATAATTGGATGAAGGGTGAGCGTTTACTAGTTGAAAAATGGGCCCAACTTAAACCTACTCCTCTTTCCGCAAGTGAGAGGCATTCATCATTCTCGTTAACACCTAAAGCATTCCCGAATCCGATCAAGGGAATCCTTCGTCACGATGTAAGTGGCTTTTATAATTATTTACTTTATAATCATCTTATTGATCAATTCTAAAAAGAATATATACACAAAACTATCAAATATTTCAAAATATTGAATTTTTACATATTTTATGTTTCGTTCATTGTAAATAATCCATTTAGGTTAAAGGTAATCTTTCCAACTAATAGGAAAGAGCTGACTGCTTCCTTTCATTGATATGAGGGCATGTCACGCTTTTAGTTTTAAGTTTTCAGCTGAATATTGATCGCAGCTTCTTTATATCGCACCTTTAGAAAATAAAAAAACGAAATTCGAAATTTTAAATTCTTCCATCTGTCAAGTAGCTCGTCTTGTCTTGTTATTTCCCCTGAAATAATAGGAAATTGAGTGAGTTTACGTATAAAGAAGGATTGTAGCTTAATTTTTGAGATAATTGGATGAAGGGTGAGCGTTTACTAGTTGAAAAATGGGCCCAACTTAAACCTACTCCTCTTTCCGCAAGTGAGAGGCATTCATCATTCTCGTTAACACCTAAAGCATTCCCGAATCCGATCAAGGGAATCCTTCGTCACGATGTAAGTGGCTTTTATAATTATTTACTTTATAATCATCTTATTGATCAATTCTAAAAAGAATATATACACAAAACTATCAAATATTTCAAAATATTGAATTTTTACATATTTTATGTTTCGTTCATTGTAAATAATCCATTTAGGTTAAAGGTAATCTTTCCAACTAATAGGAAAGAGCTGACTGCTTCCTTTCATTGATATGAGGGCATGTCACGCTTTTAGTTTTAAGTTTTCAGCTGAATATTGATCGCAGCTTCTTTATATCGCACCTTTAGAAAATAAAAAAACGAAATTCGAAATTTTAAATTCTTCCATCTGTCAAGTAGCTCGTCTTGTCTTGTTATTTCCCCTGAAATAATAGGAAATTGAGTGAGTTTACGTATAAAGAAGGATTGTAGCTTAATTTTTGAGATAATTGGATGAAGGGTGAGCGTTTACTAGTTGAAAAATGGGCCCAACTTAAACCTACTCCTCTTTCCGCAAGTGAGAGGCATTCATCATTCTCGTTAACACCTAAAGCATTCCCGAATCCGATAAAGGGAATCCTTCGTCACGATGTAAGTGGCTTTTATAATTATTTACTTTATAATCATCTTATTGATCAATTCTAAAAAGAATATATATATATATATATATATATATATATATATATATATATATATATATATATATATATATATATATATATATATATATATATATATATATATATATATATATATATATATATATATATATATATATATATATATATATATATATATATATATATATATATATATATATATATATATATATATATATATATATATATATATATATATATATATATATATATATATATATATATATATATATTTATATTAACTATGCTTTTACATTTTATTATTACCTTATCTTATTATTTATATTAATTTATTATTTGTGCACGTGTATGTATGTATATAAGTATGTATGTTGTATATCATCATATATCTTAAATACATCTACATAACCCATAATGTGGCTTCCCTATCCCTTTCCCCTTACTAAACCTGCATTTTTTCATAGCTCATTGCGCTGTAACAAAAGATTTAGTTTAATTGTGAAAACTTTTAATTGGCTTTAGATTTGTATAATATGTGTTAGCATTAAGTATAAAAGTTTTCCTAAACATAAAAATAAAATAAATAAAATGAAATTTATCTATACAAAAGAAAGAATGTTTTAAGTCATAGAATGGCCAAGAAACACATCGAAGCGAATATATTAACGCACTAATGTCAAATACCCACCGACTAGCGACCTGTCACAAAGAAGCCAGCTGGCCTCTTTCTGGAGGTGCTGCCAACAGCCTATGCCAGGCCTTATATATCTAGAACCATCGACAGTGTTGGAATCAGGCTCTCAGCAAATTATTGTCTATGGGCGGCAAATTGATAGTACTTTACAAAGGTAATGGGCCCTTGCTGAGTTAATGGGCCCTTGCTGAGTTGGCCACGAAGACCCATTCTGTTCAGGGTTGGTCACACTCACGGGTCAACACCTATCTGACGGCCTCCACGCATGAAGTGCTAGCCTTTGTAGGACTCTGGCCTTATGGTTAGTTTTCCCTGGGAATCATCTTTCTGGCGCTCCTGGACGGTCTGCGCACCGTGCGGCGTAAGCCAATCGACTGTGCACTCTGACTAACAGTCGGGGGAGTCTGAAAGCAGTACTGTTTCCTATAGAGCGGGGGTAGCTGCGGACCTTACGGCGACTGCTCTTGAAAAGATCATCGGCTACCCGATCCTGGATGAATAGCCGGGCAAAGGACGCCGTGGTCCGCGATAGATTCGGTAAACACCGTTTCACTGCATCGTAAGGGAGAGGACCGCGCAAGTGACCTTGAACTCGTAACCAATCGAGAGACTGGAGTAATCTGGTCACAATTGGAAATAAGGGCGTGAGTGTAGGCCCGCCGGGTAACACTCCTGGCTATCTCGCGGTTAAGGCATTGGCCTCTTACGGGCTGTGGCGTAGCTAGATGTTGGACTGTTTTGTCCTCAAGTCCTCTACGCTCACTCCAAGGAGATAGAACGACTAATCGTTAAAACTTCTTGAGGTGACGCGCTCGCCCGCAGTAGTCGACCACCTATAGAGCGGGAGTGTCCATTTAGGGGGTATACTTTACAAAAAAATATATTACACTTGTTTATTAATTCATTCTTGTTATTCTGTCATACTTGTCATTCATTTTATGTAGCTTTGAATAAATAAACATTTGGGAGTTAAGTTTTTAGGTATTACTTTAAAAAAACAAAATTAAATGTACATTACCTATGGTAAAACAACGTCAATATCAATCAATTCTGCTAAATTGGGTACCGTGAAACCGTCCAATTATGCCCGCTTTTTTACAATTATGTTGATTTTCACAAAAAAAATGTATGTTATGCTTTACTTTTTAATGTCTAAGGATGACCTACGCGATCATTGAATTGGGTTACAAGTGTAAATTCAGCCATATTTAAATGCGATTCCACGCAATTAAAAATTTTGATGGTGGGCAAATTTCCCTTCGTTTTCGTCCATGTTTGCCCGCAACCATTATTTGTTGAACTATAGCTCTTATGGCGTTCTTGTCTAAGAACTACTAACAATTTATGGGCAAAATTGTCGTTTGAACATATCTTCAATGACTAACCAATACAAGATTCGAACAATAAAATATTTTTCTCTGCCCTATTACAAAAAAATTATGAACGCACCTATGTACATTTAAAAATCTAAAATAATATGTATTTATTTGTGCAAAACCTATAATTAATTTTATTTTAACTAATTATGTATGAACATAAGATAGTGACAACCCTAACACATTTTTTCGTGTGGGCAAAATTGACACCTCAGATACTCAACTTATGCGGCTTAATTTGCCCATCGTCATAATTCTTAATTTAAGTTACTTGCGGCACAATAATACAAATAGGAAATGATCTATAAACCTTTGTCTACACCATGCAACAAGTAAAACTTACCTTAGCCTTTGCCATCGGCAGTATAAAGAAAACGCCGAGTCTAAATTGGCCCGCAACAAAACACGTGTGCACTTTGACAGGTTCTGACAAGCAACTGAGTGAAGTTGGTGACAAAAGCATCTGAGGCGAAGTTAGTGGCATAAATCTACTTTCCACCTCAATCGATCAAAATTTACTAAAATTAAATGGAATATTTTTTTTTCAAGGTTGAGCATAGATTAGACTCAGTGGGCAAAATATCCATCATGGGCAAAATTGGACAGTTTTACGGTACGTCATCTTTGGCAACGATGCGATTCAACATGTCCTTTGCATTTAAATACGTACTATCTTGACCTTCGATAGTATATAGTACAAGGCATACAATTAGAGTACAAATACTATAATTATAGTACGAATTCTAACACTGACCATCGACAGCGATTTTCGCGCGCCTAAAGGTCTTGCTCGATTCGAACCGCTTCTCAAATTAATCCGACGTCATCCTCCGTAATCTCCATAATTTTATTTCGCCCACATCAAGAACACCCTGGCGGGGGAGCGTCCTGTAATAATTGACAGGATCAGTAAACCGGATAATCAATTTATAATCCGCACCGACACGCCATTAATTACCGGAACGTTTTGGCGCTCCGCTGACAGCCCGCGGCGTCGCCATCTTTTTTTCGGTTCAAAATGGCCGCCCCTGGCGCCGCCATCTTGTCCGCGGCCATTGTCGGCTATGATTGATGCGTCGGCCCGTGTCGCCGTATACCAATTACTGCTTATTATCAAAATGGCGCGTAGCGCGCTCGACTTAGCACAGGCGATGATGGTTTTAATGAGAGATCTTTGCTTGGATAGCAACAATGTATTCTGAAGTTAAAAGAGGCACGCGAAAATGCAGGTGCGGCTTAAATTATGATCGAATGATAGTAATATTAAATGCTTACACTCTTATATTCTATGCACTTTTTGCGTTTTAGTGCAACAATTTTGAGGATGATCCTTGTTCTACGTTTATAGACCAACCTATTCCTATGTTGTTAACTCTTTTAGCTTGAATCGACTTATTTTCCACCACGTTACGCTCTGTCAGCTGATGTCGGTAATTTTGAAAATGTCTTGGTACTTCCATAAGATTCCATTCATGTGGTTAAAGAGAGGGTCATTGCGACTTAGATCACAACGATTGTTGTCCTTATTAGGGTTTAGAACCAAATGCGCGCATACGGAACTCTATTGGTGACCATTGTGGTCCATCTCTCAATTATCATCTCCGCTAATTTTGAAACGAATTCAAGCTATCAACGTAATTTTTAAGGTCATAAATAGTTTTTGGAATTTATGTATTATCGGGAACTTTTTTATTTATCAAATGAAAAGCACTACCAGATGTGATCATTTTATTGCTGATGGAAAAAAGCCCTGGACATGCAATATTTTGAAACATGGAATTTTCAAATTTATATAACATGTACATTACATAGCATTTATTTACATTAGGTACATAAAATAAATTAAATTTACATAGCATTTATTTTTCTAGTTAATTTTAAAGATAATAAAAAAATAGCTTACTGTCATTAAAGTGTTTATGTATTGTTATTTAATTAGCCTACCTAACCAACTATAATATATGTGTTTGACTCTTTTTTGTATGCCAATAAATTATCGTTTTTTACTTTTTTTTATATGTCTATATTATATAATTATCTAGCTTATATATTGAGGCCTATAATGGTTATTGTAGTTTCGGGATCAGCGTGGTGAATATAATCGGGTGACATTTAGACATCAACAATGCAGAATAAGTCCCAATTATACAATAATACATTTTTTTTCTCTCAATTGAAATAAATCAAAATATTTTTCCTATTATTTTATTCCCGATAAATCCTCTGACGTCTGTTCTATGGGTGTCATCTGGGAGGTGATTTTTGAAATTTTTAGCATACTAGATTTGTTTGTGGTCCATTTGATTTGCATGGGCCATAGGCAAATTTAGTGTGCCATTTTTTCAAGAAAAAGCCCCCTGCTTGAAAGCGGCCTTGTGATTATATTATCTTCTTAATTTTTTTAAAAAAATGTTAATTTTCTTCGTTGTAAATATTCCACATTAAATAAGTCACCAATGAATAAAAAGATATTTTTATTTTGGTATTTAGGGGCGGCCAAAGGGACTGGGTTTTTTGTTCAGTCCAGTTGTATATCGTTAGATTAAAGGGCTTATTTCGCTGTTTTCAAAGACGGTTGTCATTTTTATGCGTCATTTTATGAGAATCTAAAATTTTTCATGAAAAAGTATGTCAATTGCCATAGCATGTTTATTGCTTATGGTCAGTATACGTTCCATCGATCTTTTAGGACGACATGCATTATTTTAGTTTGGCTTTTGTTATTGTTTTTTTCCTATTTCTATTTAATTTCTAATAACAAATATACATACCTATATAAAAAAATGGTTTGGCTGTAGGAAATTGTACACATCGTCAATAAGCCCGCTCATTTTCCTTATAAAATATTATGTGCAATAAAGGTTATATACACATCCGGTAAATGGTCACCTAGGCCGATTGAATCGATTGACAAAGCCGTGTGATATGCGCTCTGCCGCATGGGATGCAAATTGTGCGCAATTCATTTGCCGCTCACGTACGATCGGTGATTCGACAAAGACGCGCGGATATGTGTGAACACACCATAACAGCGCCGATTTGATGCGCATCGCATAGTGGTCTCAGACAGGCAGCCAACGGTTTCTGTGCAACTTGGGTCATAATATGACCTGCTCGTTATCTTTGGTCGGCTAAACTCACGGTTCAATTCCCATCTGGTAGCCATTTCGAAGAGGGTTGAACATTGGAAAGGACTCTGTTTATGTCACGGTAGGTGGATCAGATCCTCTGGGGGATGACCTTTGGCCGCTGTTGGGCGGCTTACGCATTGTGCGGCATCAGCCAATCGACTGCGCACTCTAGCAAATAATAGGGGGGACTGGAAATGATCTCATACGTCTCCTAAGCAGCGGGGGTGGTTGTTGACCTAACTAATGTCAGCTGTTTTTAAAAAGACTTGTTGGACCCCGATCCGGTGTGAAAGACGAGCAAATGATGCCACGGTTCGAATTCGAATTCAGTTACCAATAAACAACAGTTGGGTATTTCGACTACAACGAACGAACCAGTAATCCCAGGCTGGTGTAACGATATGTGATCCTTCTTTCAGCCGTATATGAACATAGAATACTTAGACAATGGCAATATACTATATAACTCCACGTTAGGCCAACCCCTACCGCCCGGAACCGGGTAGTTAAAGGCGAACGAGGGCGCTTGGTTGGCCAGAGGGCCAACCAAGCGCCCTCGCTACTAGTTATGGCCGGATTTCTCCGGACAGTAGCGTCTCTTAGAGCAAAAAAATCTACGTCGCGAATTGTAAGGGTTCGCATATGGCCGCCACGTGTCTTTACTCCGCCGACGCAGGTTTTCAAAGGTTTGAGTCTCCAACCTTCAACCTTATTCTCCAACCATATTCTCCAACCTTCGCCCGCTCGTCCCGATTACCAAAGGCGTTCGCCGAAAATTACCACTCTGCGCACTTATACAGTGATAATACTAACCTAAAAGGGTGTAATCGTGTCAACGGTAGCATAACCGACTGCTTTCATTATTCAGATTTTCCGCAACTGGCTATAAAAATATTTTAATAATATATAAAAAACATTCCTTCTCTTTTGGAAAACCTACTAATATAAATATGTAATAATGAAAATAATAATTAGGCTACAGAGGTGTAGTGGAAAGTCGTCCGTGAAGATTTTAATGCAAAAAATATTATTGTGGTGTAGGGATAATTCCCACCTAATTTTTATTTAAATTGTAGGATAAACAAACCATTGCGAAATTTGAATTGTAAGATAACCTATTAAAGAATCAATTTAAAAACAAAGTACACAACTTAGATTTTTATCTGGTCTAAACAATAATAAATTATATAAAAATCCTTTCTATTTCATCTTTTGAAAATAGTCTTTTCGTCCTTCCGACTACGCTACATTGATTCGATATCTTTAAAGACATTACGACTGTAGGTATCAGTTACCTGCACATTACGGATTTATTATTCTGGATATATGTGGCTAGGCTTGTCAATAATATCAATAATAATCAGCATAATTATACGTGACTGGGTATATAATACCTTTGTTAGGTGGTAGTGCGGCCGGCCATCCATCACACTTGGCCTCTGAAATGGCGACGATAACGGATGGCGAAGTGTCAAGCGGTGACAGCCGTCATGGCGGACAAAAGCCGTCGTGGGACGTTTACGATTGCGAAAGAGAGCCGTTTCCTGTAAACCGTCATTGTGGCCACCGACACCAATCCACTTACAAATGCTAGCCTAGCCTATTTTTGCAGAGGGGTATATGATTCGGTGCGGCAAGACCACCCACGCTGTGAGGGAGGACCCACGCTGTGGGATAGCTTTTCTATTCTATACGATCTAGGAGATCCTGAAAATGATGATGCACATATTTCATTTGTATGAACATCTGATATTATTAGAAAAAGATGCAAATAAAATGCGAATAATAATAAAAACTGAAAAGTGACTCTTCTTTATGACAAAGAACCATGATGATGACATAATGGCCAAACTAACAGACTTGTAAAAAGCACAATAAAGCGGTTTCAAGATCGACGTTCCAAAACCAGACGCAGTAGAGCGGATGTAAAAAATTCAAAGATGGGACTTGGCTTTGCTCGGCAACTGAAGCTGAAAATGTTCAAAACAAAATTTGTTTATTTATATATTAAATTTATTTATTTTAACAGTAAAGTGATGATAAAGTATTTGCAAAACCTATTTACACAAAATTTATTTAATATCCTATGAACAGTTTGCAATACTTGCATGAATAATTTATATTAGAAATAACAAGAGCACATTAATAATAGGTGATTGGGAATAATGGGTTAAAAAAGAATATAAAGCAAAAATTTTATATGAATAATTGTATAATATATTATATAAATAGGTACTTACAAAATATGATATTCGGGTAAGGTATAATATGTAGGATGGCAGTAGACTAGAATTGTTCGAATCCCTAATTAAATTCATGGAATAATTAAATATGTCTAATCCTTAACATGCGGTACTAAAAACCCGAGACAATCTGGTTAGGGATTAGGTTCTATTCGACACAATATTGCTACTACAAGCGACAACAGAAAATGTATGAGAGCTCCTCGTTAGTCGCGGTGGCAAACGAAATTCAACATTTGCAAGACTAGATGGGCTTTCTAGTCGATTGTGTATGGAGCTTATGTAGACATTGCTTATGGATTGTGCTTATGGAGACACGCTATATCATTAATGGTCTTACGTGTTTTGAAACTATGAGGTTGAAGCGCGAAAGTCGCTCTATACAATTTTTCAGAATATGTTATGTCCAATATATCTTGTCGTTCGTCCGTCTGCGATTTGTGGCCGGTTTATCGTGCTACATTGGCACTGTGCTGAAGATGAACCTAAATAAATGTTATGTTATGTTAATATATATTTTTTAAATGTGTTAATTTTGATATTGGGCGCCATTAGCCTCAAATACCGAGTAGTTATGATAGTGACTGATCGAGGCCTCGTCGATACGCTTAATTCAACTGTCGGTTAGATAGTATCTCGTTCATCATAGTTGTTACTTATAACAATTGCACAAATAAACTAACCTGTACCCTATCACCAACAAGCTACAACAACAGTCAACAATTAAAAATAGGATAAAACGAATTTACCGCGTGACGTTTTAGCACCCGACGTCGCTGAAACGTCAAGTGCTACAAACTTCACGCTGTAAATTTGTTTTACCCATTTATAATATCAAACAACCGCGATAGCCTTCGATTTCCCATAACACAGGGAATTTATTACCGCTGTTGTTACATTAAAATTGTTGTACAGTCTACAACTGTTTGTGACATCACATTAAATGCCATTCCCTGCGAATTTCTACTTATTACACGTGTGTGGTGTCATTTCTCACATGTGTGGTGTGCTATATTTTCGCATAGGCTATATTTTTGCATAGGCTAGCATTCGTTACGCTACCACCCCTGTATCCAAGACCGTTCCACAATAGCGCTGCCGCTATATTTGTTTGTGGGGCGCTCGCGTCAAAACATGTCATCGACTCCGAACGGGTCAACGGGTATAATTGGCGGTACGGATGGGCATGGCGAATTCATTCGAAACAGAATGGGGCCGATTGAATCCATGCGGTAATCGTTGCCAACGCTGAGTTCATAGAATCGGGCATTTTAAAGTCGTCAGAATGTAAAGTCAGGATATCCCGTAGTCACTTGTTGTAAGCCAGGATACCCATTGAGAACGATACATGCTAAAATAATAAGCGATTCCGCCGAAAAATCGTGTTGAAAATTGACGACATAATCTGACGAGAAGTTTAGTAGTATTTGTAATGGTAAACTATCAGAAAACAACTGCTTATTCAAAGTCTGGTATAGTCAGAAAGACATATTTACAACTACCCCAGTATACCGAGAGAACAGTAGACGCACTCTCGAGCGAGAGGGCATTACGGGGATAGGGTGCTAGGGAAGTGAGCAGAGAGGTACGTCTCGACGAACGCCTTTGCTTAGAGTTACGCACGTGCGAAGGTTGGCGAATCTCTCAAACGTTTGAACATCTGCGTCGGCGGAGTAGTAGACATGTGGCGGCCATATGCGATCCCTTGGACTCGTAACGTAACTCACATTGATTTTGATTTTGTTCTAAAAGACGCTAATGTCTGGTATACTGTCCGTCACTACGTGTAAACAAGATTTTTTATGTTCGTGTATGTATGTAGTCCGTTACCAACTACTAATGCGATGAAATGACTGACACCCACTAAATGCATAGACATTCATTATTAAGGTATAGAAATTATTATTTAGATGCTGAGATCCAAGCATCTTTACCTTCTTATATTGTCCTTTGGTGTAATTATATTACGTCTAAGAAATAAGATCATATTTTATTTATTTATTTCCAAATTAATTATTTATTCTGCTTATCTATCTGCTTATCTACCCATTTCTGTACATGTTTGAAACCTTTCCGTCGTCCAATATGTGTTTAATGAATGGAGTTTCTCTAGTTGGATATTTTTGCCACCTTGATGTTTTAGTCACAATAGAGCTAAGGTTTGCATTGATTTTGATTTTTAACAGAAAGTATATTTAAAAACCATTTAGTATCTAACATTCGATTCTATACTACATTGATTGACCTATAAAGATAGGAATGCGGATGAACATGGTTACGCCCATTGTAGCGCCATTAATTTTAGCATACATACCCCAGGGACGTGTCATTTACACTCTTTTGTTTTATATTTATCAGCACAATAGCCCAATTACCGCTTAAAACCTTACTGCTTCGCATAACCCTTTTACCCGATGACCAATAATGAATTTATTTATGAAACACAATCAATTTTGTTTGGCGGTCGACAATATTGTCATCTACACTGAGAAACATATTCGATTGGTTCTTAAATTGCCATATTATTATTACTGTTCTATACAGAATAAAGATGTTTCAATCGTTATTTTTCTGAATTACAAGAAATTTTGTTGAAACTCTGTTACTCGTTTATATGTATCAACATTTTCCTTATGGGTAATACGAAAATAACAGTATACTGTAGTTCCAATATGATTCATGTATCCGACTATTACCATACGTATACTACTGCATGCTGTCATGTTAGAAGCGAGATCCGCGTCGCGGTCGCGACGTAATGAAATAACATTATGTTTTAATATTACGACACGGTAACTTCCGTCCCAACAACACTGCTACGCGTCATGTTAATCATCATCATCATCATTTATTTATTCCATAAAAGCATTTCACAATACTGAGGAACATGTCAAATTTTACAATCATAATTTACCGGATGATAAAACCGCTTTGATTAATTAAAAGGAAAAAAAATAATTGTAATCAGAGGTTATATCCAACAAATATAGACAGAGGTATCGACAGAGGTCAATAATCCAACAAATAATAATCAATACCATAAAAAGAAAAATTCTGAAACAAGCGTAATTAAAAACAATGTCAATAAAATCTAAAACTTAGTTCGAAAGTATAGTAATAATATGGTTATTTATAATCAAGCAATTGTGGACGCAATATCATAAAAGTCGTCCAGTTTGTAAAGGGCATGTTTGACTAACTGATTTTGCAAGCAGATTTTATATGCTGCCATCTCAAGTCTTTTTCGTTGATGATGGCAAAGCATTGAACAATTCAAAACTAATATATAAAAATGTTTTTTGATATTTAGTCAAGCGTACTTTAGGCAATAACACATTGTTTTTATGTTGCGTAATTCATGCGTATGGACCACAGTCCGAGTTGTGTACGAAATCCTGAGTATTTCCTTATATTACGTCGTTATATTTTTCTCAATGTATATTTCTCAGTCGTCAAACATCCAGTAGAAATTGAGGCAATGCCATTGAACATTCTGGAATCGTGAAGAATTTAACTATATTTGTGGATAAGCCTCTTTTTTGGCAAGCAATGAATTAAGCGAATGAACATACAATGGTTTGTATAGCCTTGGACCGTTGCAGAGATTACTTTCTGTAAAGACCATGTTCAGGAGTAGCAAGAAATATTGCAATGACTTTGGTTACGGGACCGGAGATATTTGGACATCCTTTCTCTACTATACAACCTATTAACTAATCCTGCATCTCACTGTTACCTCAATGATGCTCTAACGATGTTAGGGTCATGATCTCCCACTTCATTCAATTCAGAAAAAAAAATCAAATCGCTCTTTCTCTTACGCTTTCTTGGTAAGATGTTACCGGTCAGGCCATTGCGTTTGGTTACAAGGAAAAACCTGATGCGTTGGCATATCACTTCGTACTTACATAGTTTCAATGATCTTGACATTTTTTCGCTAGGCAAAAAAACCTTTTCTTCACGAAGTCAGAGAAAAGCTTAGGATCACTTGCTAACGTAATGATAATAGTGATACGTATATTACTTTTTTTTTTATATAAATGGTGGACATGTATGTGTTTAGCCATATCTATCCATTGGCATTTATAATTACTAAAAATCCTATTTTCTGCCCGAGCCTTATAATATATCGAGGAACTAGAGGCGCCTATCCCCACCCAGTCTCCCAAAGAGATATTAATTAATCAATGTTATGCATTCAAAATATTGTTAACATTTCTACATATACATACATTTGTACAATATATTTTATTATACGATGACTGGTGGTAGTGAATCGACTATAAATTAAGCAATATTCGCCAAATGTCAGAAAGAAGGGAGTGGGCGCAGAGCAAGCCTGTAGCGGTAGCACGGACACACCCGTTAGAGAGAGAGAGAGAGAGACAATGCAAACAAAATTTAAAAGCTGTACCGGCGTTTAAAACCCCGGCACAGCGCGGCAGGCAGCAAGCACGTCACGGAAACGGCGAGACACTCGCGCCCAGAGGGGGAACGCCCCGAACTCTCAGTTGGTCAACCGCGACGTCCAGTGCGCTTTCTACTGACCAGAGTACTAAATGACTAGTCAGAGTACAGTCAGTATACAGACTACAGTCAGAGTAACAAATGACTATTTATTTCGGAGTTGCCTTAAGTTTCTCTATGTAACTTTGTCTAGAGGTGGCTCCTCACATTGGCGCTGTTACATTCTATGGCGGATATTACAATTTCCTGGGCTCGATTAGCTCTCGAATGTTCAGATACACCTGACCGCTTTATTTTATAAAGCGAATAAAATTTGTGTCGTAAATGTAGCGAACGGTTTCGTGCAGCTTGGGCCTCAAGATCCATTTTGTTCTCGGATCGGCTCAACTCACGGATCAGCTCCTATTCAGAAGCCTCCTCGTGCAGAAGGCTACCCCGGGTAAGACTCTCGTGTCTCAGGCCCCACAAGCTGGTGGACCGGTTTTCCCTGGTGGGATTGCATCCCGGCACTATTGGACGGTTTGCGCACCGTTCGGCGACGCCAATCAGTTGTACACTCTGACTAATTCCTGAAGGAGTCTGGAGACTATGAAAATATACTGTCCCCAAAGCAGCGGGGGTGGACGTTAACCAGCTGTTATGCCGCTATTGAAATTACCTTGAGCCACCCGATCCCGTGTGGCACTATGGGCGAAGGACGTCCAGGTCCGCAATAAATTCAAACTAAATTACCGCTGTAATACAGCAGGTAGAGGCCGCATAAGCGACACGGTTGAGAGAACTATCACATATCGTTATACCAGCTTGGGGTGACGGGTTCGCCCGCTAAAGTCGACACCACCCTACTGTCGTAAAATGTATTGCAACAACCACGCACGCACTCGGCGGTTATCTTAACGTTGCACAACTGTCACTAAATAAAGGGGTCATAAATCCACGTGCGTGTATTTTTTGGTAAGTGGATGACCCCGCAGAGAGGGTCAGAATAGGGAAGGGGATGAAGCGGAATGAGGAGTTGGTGGGGGGGGGGCGACTTCGCGTTGGGCACGTTCGTAAATAGTCGGCCGCGTTCGCCGCTCTCCGCGTCGACGCGTCGCTGGATGATTAATCTTCGACAGTATGATTTATGATCAGGCGAAGGGTGTATTTTATTATGGCCGAACACTAAAGTTGACGAGCCCGCGATAGAGGGGAGTGGGGAGAGATATATTATCGCGTCATGTCCAGGGCTGCCAGCTACGTGTGGTATAGATTATCAGCTTCGACGTCAGCAGTGTTGCCACTCCGATACTTAAGGCAGATACGGTCGATGAGATACGCGACCAGCACGTGTAGTAGCGAGAAATTATGATATTCTTAGATTTCCTCGTATTTTTGATGATTATTTTTTCGACAATTGGTAACGTTGTCTTTGAAATAAAATTATAAATTAAATACATTATTTACCAAATATGAGACAATAGTGGAAATTTCACGTAGCCTGTTATGTGTTGAAAATAGTAGGATTCAAAGAGCTACCCCACCTATATGATGAGAATTAGTTGGTCCGGTAAAGAGCATTCATATTTTACAAGAGGACGTAGTAATCGTGATATCGTTCTCAAAGTACACAAAGTCTAGCTCCTAGTAAAGTTTCTCTTACTGTTCAGCGATTATCTTGCAGCGGATTTATGTAGGTAGGTACACTATCTTCACCTGCTTTGTAAAAATCTTTAACGAAAGTTATGATATATTCCTGTAATATTCATATAACTTATAATAATTAGTGTCATATAATAATTATTATGGTATTGTGTAGTAATATTTGCACAGTCTTTTATTTATCTTGCATGATATTCAGCAATACTAAAATAAACATCTGTAGTTCGCTAACCTGACCCCGGATTTTGAAGCGACGATACGATACACGATCTTCGTTACTCTACCATATTTGCGACTATGGAAGCAATTCGACACTCCTTCAATCGTCAGAAGTAAGGTTAGGATAGACGACAGCACATGAGGTGTATCTGAATATCGTTGCTCTAGGAGATAGCTGGGAAATAGCAGTAAAAATCCCCATGCAGCAATAATTACCGACTATTACCACCCAAGACGATTGAAATTTGAATATAGCAACCAGAAATAAGGATATTCGATTTAGTAAATGAAGGACGCGAATCGAATTGCCCTTAGCTTAAAGCACTAAGCACGCTCAGAGCCCGGTCGGAATTGAGCATATACCGCTCACTGCTAAGCGGCCGACCCCTGCCAATCAGAACATGATATCGGGGTGGAAATCACGTGGGAAGTATCGAGTTCGGAGATTAGCTGACGATTCTGAAACAGAATCAGTCAAGTCTTCGGATCGAGGACGATATCGACTTCAATGTCGTATCGCGTTGACGTATCGTATCGCCACTTCAGAATCAAGGAGCTGGCTACTTTTAAAATTTCAGTGAAATTATTTGTTTTAATTATTTTAATTTAATATTCTAAATAATTTCATGTAAATAAAAAGGAAAAAAGTACGACTGTTACGTTGGTTAACAAAAGGTGTAGTGAAAAGGGTGTTATATTGTACTCTGGGGACTCAACGAGGTAAGACACGAAGGCAGTAGCCGGCAGTTGCGTCTGAATGCAACAAGCTGAAAGTCGTCTCTTTAAATTATACTTTTATGTCGACCTGGTCCATTTACAGGGAGCTAATGGGCCCTTGCTGAGTTGGCCACGAAGACCCATTCTGTTCAGAGTTGGTCACACTCACGGGTCAACACCCATCCGGCGGCCTCCACGCATGAATTCGAGCCCGGGCAGGTCTCTGGCCTTAGGGCTAGTTTCCCCTAGGAATCAATTTTCTGGCGCTCCTGGACGGTCTGCGCACCGTCAATCGATCGTGCACTCTGACTAACAGTCGGGGGAGTCTAGAAGCAGTACTGTTTCCTATAGAGCGGGGGTGGTTTCTGACCTTACGGCGACTGCTCTTTAAACGACCATCGGCTACCCGATCCTGGGTGAACAGCCGGGCAAAGGATGCCGTGTAGATCGGTTTCGGTATAGACCGTTTCACCGCTTCGTAAGGGATAGGACCGCGCATGCGACCTCGAACTCGTAACCAATTGAGAGACCGGAGTAATCTGGTCGCAATTGGAAGTAAGGGCGTGAATGTAAGCCCGCTGGGTAACACACCTGGTTATCTCGCGGTTAAGGCGTTGGCCTCTTATGGGCATGTGGCGGAGCTTGACGGTGGAATGTTTTTCCATGTCTTCTTCGCTCACTTCACGGGAGATAGAACGACTAATCGTTAAAACTTCCTGATGTGACGGGTTCGCCCGTTGTAGTTGACAACTCTATTTGGTCCATTCACAAAGAAATAACGATAGCCTTCTGATATCGTTGGAATAGCTAGGAAGATCGTATGCTTTTACTCAATATGCATTCCCTAGAAGATCAAGGCACAGTCGCCGATATGGCCTTTCTCCATGACATTGTAAATAACAGGATTGATAGCCCTTATTTGCTTGCTGGCTTCCAACTGCGGGATCTTTCGTCGAAATACACGTTGACAACTGTTGCTTTACTTGTCAAACGCTTCGCTATAGCTTCAGTTGCTTTGTTACGTACGAGTTGGTTTTTGTTATTTCGCTATTGTAGATGATATAATTTGTTCTTGTTAAATAATCGTATGTATTTTTCGTAAAGTTAGGGTATTATTGCATTATAGAAACCTGTTCTACATTGTTAATTTTTTAAAGTCACATAATGGTTATTCGGCCTCAATCAATAAGAGAGATATACCTAGGCAATCAAAGAAACGTAAAAACCGTACATTTCGGTAAGTAAGGTTAGTTTTTTAAAATAATACATAAACACCTATACGGCAGTAGGTTAAGTTAGTATTTATGAAAAAACTAAAAACTGAGTAAAAAAATGTCTTTTTTTATGTATATTTTATTTTTTTTTGTGGCGCAATATTGCGCATCCGTGGCTTTTTCTATCCCATTTAGCATTAAAATGATCGAATCTAGTAGTCTTTTTTTTCATTTTTGAGAAAGGTTCGTATAATGCGTATATTCCAACTTAGTACAATGCTGTTCATTTACTTAAAACTAAATAAATAGACTATTCAGGCTGCAATTTCGACACATCCTTGTTTATATATTTAATCGTCGACGAAGATGGATGAGACCCTGCCATGCAATCTTGTACGAGGCGCGACGATCAGTTTCATCGGACACGTTTTACGTTAGTTAAGACGATTACGAGATAGGACGGGAGTGGGGCCGCGCTAATTATACGATGGGCAGGGAAGAGTTGCGACCGCGAGATTGGAGCCGGCACGGCCGTCGGACCGCGTGATCGCCGCCATCTGTCACGTCGGACGCGGCTGTTATGACAGCCGACAGCTGACGGCTGACAGGTGACAGTTGACAGGTTGCAGCGTGGCCGAGCAGACACCGAGGCTGGTAATATGTCGCTCCGCGGCGGGGATTGAGCGAGGATATTTTATTTCGCAATTTAATGCGGCTTGCAAAGTTTATATCAGTGTATCCGTAATCCATCGCAAATGACCACTTGCGACGATACAACAGAAAATGTAATGTCGTGTCAATTTGGAGACGATATTAAATTACATTTCTTTCAGTAGAGAGGCGTGATCTTCCAGCTTTCCTTAGTCTTATATAACATAGATTTACACCTTAACTCCTAAAAGTGGCGTAACTAAGCCGGTGCAGCCGGTGCGGCGCTCTATGACCAACGGAAGTTCGGGGCCTCAAAATGAAATTGCTGTTTACGATAGACGATCCATATAACTACAAAGCTAATGAAGCCGGAAAAATGGATGTCTCAAAACTGATCGATGATTTTGCTGAGTGCAAATTTAAAAATGCATTCTAAAAATGAATAGCTCATATTCTTTATAATGCATTAATTAGTTAATTTAAATATGAAGATATTCAAAAAAATGGTACATTTATCATAATTTCACCAGTTTCGCACTTAGATACTTAATTACTTAAAATAAATGAATAAAATCTGACAAAGTTTTTTAAATTTCTCACTAACATTTAAATGTAAAAAATATAATGCAGTAATTAAATTAACAGTAAATCGTCGTATTAACATAGGAACAAAAGTTTCGAACCTTCTACCGCAACAATGTTTCTATGTGATCCCGCTTGTCCCTCTTAAATTCTTGGGAACATGTTCCACAACATGTTAGAGGTAATTCACCCAAATAAATACGCCGATTTATAATGTCGCTACATTATAGAAACGTAATGTAGCTAGGTATACAGTAATTAGAACAAATATGCCATAATGAATGTAAGTAAGAAGAGGGAGGGGTCTTTTGTTCAATTTTGCACTGGGGCTCATTTTTGTTAGTTACGCCACTGACTCCTAAACATTATAACTTAACGGAGCCAAAAAAATGACAGGAAATCCTTGATTCCAGGTTCAGAAATATTTTTTGACACATGACACTTATGATTTGGCAAAATAGGTATGTGTTTTTACGAGAAATCAAAATACAAAAAAAAAATTATGTGGCATATATAAAATTATTTATATACCCAATAAAGACTTCTAATACATTGCCTGGTGTATACACTAGACACAGAAAACGATTTCCGTTTACCATAGGTTTTCTGTCTGAGAATAACTAAGCCAGAGTTCCCACGTGGTATTTTCCCAAGAACAACGTTGATCCATCAATATTTATTAAATAAGAGTGGAAAGAGGATCAAGCAGTGTGATTTTATAATATATAGTGTCGATTGCTACGGATCTGATCCACTGAACCAGGTTTTAAAACCCCCTTTGGCATCTTGTCACTCTGGAACGTATCTTAACGACTTGAGAATTAACAAAAAAACCACAGTCAAGATCCGACTATCCTCACGTTCTTACTGCCAAATCCGTGTTTACGTCTACGTGATAATAAGTCAACATCTGACACGCTTGTTAAGAAACAAGCCAACAATTCGCCGGTTGCACAAACTCTGTATAACCGCTCAGAGTCCCCCGAGGTTACTTTGAGAATTCTGCTGGATAGGAGCTGAGCCTTTAGCTTTGTTCAATACCAGCTGCCATATAAATCGACACATAGCGGGCCGCTCACACGCTATGCACGGCTGCGTGGCTTTGTGACGTCAGAAACACACGCGTGGGTTGCCGCGGATGCGTCCGCTAGCAAAGCTGTACACACGTTTCGTGGCCACATCGGTCACGGGTACCATGTTTCCTCTCCGCTCATCCGATTACGCCCTTTTTCCTCTCCCAAACCTTGCCCAAACCGTCGCAAGCGCTTTACGACGTGCACTTAATCATATGTGCTCTCTAAGGTAGTCGAGACGAAATGGACATTTGTGTGGCGTAGTTCATCTAACAGCTTGTGGCTTTATAGCTACATCGAGCCACTGCGCTAACTTCCGTGTCAAACGTGGGCGTGTGTCGTCGTGCGCCGCTTACTGTGGCGGTCTTACGGCCCAAGAGCATAGTCCCATTTGTTACCAGTGTACTCTTACAAAAGGCGCGATAAAGACGGGTTCGTCCGTTGTAGTTGACATCTCCAGAGTCGACAAAATGATAACTAATGCTCATTTCTTCTGCCGTCAACTCAATTGAATTTCAGTATTGATCTTCGTAACTGTTTTTGTTAAAGCTAATGATCGAAGTTCAGATTTTGTATTTTGTTATCGTAGCTTTTCCCATTTCCTGTCTAACCGCTGCCTAACCTTTACTACTTTCTGCCGCAGATTTCTATTTCTAACTCAAGGCAATCTTTCCGCATTGAATCCGAATCAGGCGCTGCGCGAGGGTAAATGATCTTCGGCGATTATTTGAGTGGAAAGTCGGCGATAGCCCGGAGCGCCTTGAAATACGAGCGTCGGCCATCATAAAGATGTAACGGCGAGTGGAAGTGAACTGCTCCGCCGGCGTATCCACTTTTAAATTAATTAGTGTGATTTATACCCAAGCATTAAGCGCAAGAATTTGATTTACGAGCCAAGGCGGTAGACACGTTCGCGAGGAAACATTTCTTAACTATGCACAAGGATAACATTATACTTTCTTTAGAATTGAGTACCTAGTTGTTATTATAGAGCTAATGTAAGAAAGGCTACAAGCATTCCTAAATTCCAGCATGTATATATTATTGTCCCTTCCTAATTTAAAGTTACAAATAAAGAGGATGGGTCACATACAAGTTGGTAAGCGTTCTTCAACAAATACAACAACAATTTGCTGTAGTATGACAAGTACAATAATCTTTTTAATGTAACGTAATAAATAAAGAGTATAGGCATGGTCAAGATAACAGACCAGTTATTAAGCATCTCGCAACAAAAACTATAACAACTTGGAGTAGTAAGATATTATATTATGTTGATACGCAACAGAATAGGATGGAGCGACTATTGTTAGCAATTACCACCTTTACTTGGCTATGGCTACGTTTAAGGTAAGGTAATAAATAAAAAGTGTAGGTCTAGTAAAATTACCAAGCAACTTGCTAAGTCACCACAACAAAAAGAAAGAACAACTTGCGGTTAGCTTTATATGAGGCCATCAGAGCCAGAGTGGCCCAAGTGACAATTTTGTAATTTTGAGTTTTATTCAAAAATCCCTATATAAAATCATTATCTACAAAGCCAGAGTGGCCCAACATTGATTTATTCAAGAAATTACAGATGGCGCTATTAAATTATTTTTGGAATTGTAATTATATTAAGAACATTAATAGACCACAGTGGCCCAGGTTACTTGGGTCAAAATAGAATGTTGTCGTTCACTTTAGTCTTTGGCTCATGTGACTTGGGCCACTCTGGTATTGGCACGAGTGAACTGTCACAGTCAAGTTGTCATTTCGTTTTTTAAGTGTTTTGTGAGTTACTATTAGTATTTGGCTAGGAAATATGAGTGAAAGTGAGGAAGAAGGTGCTAACGGCACTGCATATAACTTACAAGGTAAGGATTTCTCTTATTAGTCATCAATTTGATTGTTTTAACCTTTGTCAATAAATCTAAACTACAAAATGTTCATAAT
The DNA here is from genome assembly GCA_944548615.1 of Micropterix aruncella. Classification (NCBI taxonomy): domain Eukaryota; kingdom Metazoa; phylum Arthropoda; class Insecta; order Lepidoptera; family Micropterigidae; genus Micropterix; species Micropterix aruncella. The sequence continues at coordinate 20,620,564 of OX155955.1, read as the reverse complement.
GTATTTTTATTGACTAATGTTTTGTTTGGCGCAGATTTACCTGGAGCTATAAGGAATGATAATGAGGAAACTACTTACAACATTGAGAATGACTTACGGGGTTTTTACATTTTCTGATTATTTTCATATAATGTTTTTTTCATCTCATATGAATCGTGCAAACTAAATGTTCAAAAAATAATCATTATGTATATAAAATTGTTCCAGATACACTTGGATCAAGCCCAGTGGAGCCCTATCAAGATTCGGGTTCTGAGTACGTTCCAGAACGTCGTAGCAGAAGCTCGTCGCAGGATTTGCAAGATATCCTCAGTGAGTCACCTAATGAAGAAGAGCACCAGCCAACTGTTGCTGGAAATAAGACAAGGAAACGTACGCGGAAGGAAAATATGTGGAAGAAGAATGTGAGAAGGAATAAAAGGGCAAAAGGTGAGGAATATACTAACATTAAAGGTGTTCTCATTCCCGCCAAAGAAATTAATACTGATCATCAATGCCCGTGTAATGGAAAATGTCATGAAAAGATTAAACCTGAAAGACAAGGACAACTTTTTTCGAAATTCTATGAACTATCAAATTTTGATTTACAAAGTTCGTACCTACATTCACTCGTAAGTGTTGTGATCAAAGCAAGATCTTTAAAAATTAGAGATGACACCACAAACAATTTTCTAGATTGTATCACTTTCCTGATATTAATGGAAAACTGATTCGTGTGTGCAAATCATTTTTTAAACACGTTCTGAAAGTATCAGACGGTCGTCTTACAAGGGTTTTGAAAAATAAATCAGTCGGTGATACACCCCCTATTGATAGGAGGGGAAAACATAATCCGAAGAACAAAACCCCTGAACCGAAAGTAAATAAAATAAAAGATTTCATTAATACTTTTCCAAAATACGATTCACATTACACAAGACATAAAAGTGAGACTCGACAGTATTTGTCCCCTGATTTAAATTTGACATTAATATATTCTGAATACAAAAAGAAAATCGAAGAACCTGTTTCAAAATACATATTCGAAAAAATATTTAACGAGAGCTTCAACCTTTCTTTCCACGCTCCTATAACCGACTCGTGTAAGAGATGTGACAATTTCAAAATTAAAATAGATGCCTGTGAAAACAATGAGCATTCTAAGAAGAATGATTTTATCATTGAAAAGGAACTACATTTGAGGAAAGCAGAATCTGCCATGGAAAATATGAAACTTGACATTCAAAATGCTAAACAGAATAATGATACTACCGTCATAATCTTCGATTTAATGAAGACTCTGCCCACACCAGTCATTTCAACTGGTATCTGCTATTACAAACGTCAGTTGTGGACCTACTGTTTAGGTATTCACAATGCTGGTACCGACGATGTTTTTATGTATGTGTGGGACGAATCAACAGCATCAAGAGGACCGCAAGAAATAGGCTCATGTCTATTAAAATTTATCAAAGAACATGTACACACAAAGAAACTAATAATGTACTCGGACCAGTGCGGCGGTCAGAACCGAAATATAAAAATTGCAGCTTTATGTATGTTCATTGTCGCAAGTCCACTCTATTCAGTCGAACAAATTGACCATAAGTTTACGGTCAGCGGCCATTCGTATTCATCTTGTGACAGAGCCTTTGGCTTAGCGGAAAAACAAAAAAGGTATTTCCCAAACATTTACATTCCTGAGCATTGGAACCATGTGATATTAGCTGCAAGAAAAAGGAATCCTTTTAAGATTGTGGAAATGAAACGAGCAGACTTTATATCCACGAAAGCCTTGGAAACTAATATTACTAACAGAAAAGTAATATTAGTTTCCAAGGCTAAGTGGATGCTATATAACAAGATGCATCCATTCTCCCTGTTCTTCAAATATTCCAACAATCCAGAAGCTATGTTTAAAGAAGCTAATTTGAGCAAGAGGGCGTCTCAGGATACTGCCACGTTTGAGCTTGAGATTTTATACCCAGACGGAAGAAAAATCAGCCCCGAAAAGAAAAAAGACCTTCTATGCCTCCTAGACTTTGTGCCACCTGTATATCACTGTTTTTACCAACAGCTTTTGATCTCTTCCAACGTAAGGAATGAACTAGATGGCGCAATAAGTGATTCGTCAACTGAGTAATAAAGTAAGAATTAGTTAGATAATAAGAACAGTGAAATTTAACATATAAGATATCAAGTAAAAATAGTAAACAAGCAAGTAGGAAGTTTAATTTGTTTTTTTTATTAGTATTATATGTCTTAAGAACGATTTAAAAAAAAATTATTCAATAAAACTGATTTGATTTGTGCATTTGGCCTATTATTCATATTTTTTTCATAGGTACATCCTAAATGGTCAATGCCAGAGTGGCCCATCAGACAATAAATATGAAAATACCTAAAATACAATCATATACGTAATAAAAATCTTCATAAATTTCAAAATATTGTTGTACAAAATAAAAACTATGTGTAATAGTACTTTTTTTTCCTACGTTTACTTGAAATTTTACCAAAACTTCTTTGGCCCATATCCACAAAAATGATTTTTGCTGTTGGGCCACTTTGGGTCTGATGGCCTCATATACTATGGCAGTAGCCTGAGCGGCATAGCGTTGAGACACGTTGAGATTCGTGTTTACACATTACCCCCCCCCCCCCCCCCTTACCCATAACTATGACTTCTTATAACATAAGGTAAGGAAGAGTAGATCCAATAAGGTAACTAGCAAAAAGACAATAGCAACAACAATTCGCAATTGTACTACATCGTATGATGTTAGTCGTACACCTGATAAAATAAGACTTAAAAAGTATTAATTCAGTAAGGTAACGGCCAACTGGACATGAAACACAACAAAAATAACAATACATTGAAGTAATATAGCCTATGTGAGAGATTACATAAGATGTCATACTGGGTGTTATCACGCACTCAAGGACAGGAAGTTAGGTGAGCAAGTCGTCCATATAGGCATCAATAAATTTGACAATGAGCGTCGCGGTATAAATGGCGCTACTTAACCGGGCGAGCGGTGCGCCGCCATTCATCATCCAATACAAAAGACGTGGCGCCCGTGCGGGAATAAAACGTGTCAGGCCAGATGAAGAATAGTCGCTTGTTAATGGGACGCTACAGATATTGATGGTGAGGAGAGCCGTGTGAAGGGATGCGCATGACAGTTCCCTGCTTACGAATTATACGATGTATCGTCGCTACTTGGCTAGGTACTTTGAATCATATTAGTTGGCTGACGTGTGGTCTTGCGCTTTATCTTGACTCGGATGTCGGCTATAATACAGGAAACTTTGACCAAACGAATAGTAAAATTATGTCGCTGGAGCATCATAGACAAGCAAAATCATAAGCTTGACATACTTGGGGATACGTTGGGCCACATTTTGCTATAGTGATTACATACATCCTCATAATTGTTACTGGAAATGTTACGGAAATTAATGTCTTTTCTCGACAAATCTCGACCCGATCCGAAAGCATACATTTTATCCGGAGTATTCAACAATGCATAGTGGGTCAAAATACTGTACAAGCTTTGTTCGAGGTCTAGTATCTGAGAAATATACTTCTTACTTATATAAACCATGTGCAATTATTTTGATAATAGATTTATATCAATCCGTTACAACTCTTCAGCGATAATTATTCCCTTCAGGATTTCCAGAGAATTCTAAATGGCCTCATTTTCTGAAACGTTTTGGATCATGAGTCATCTTCTCCAGGAAGATTAGCATAAGCGGACGACGGCCATCTTGACAATGCTGATGGGTTATGGTGATGGTATTCGTAAATCGTTGACTGCCTGGCTGACATCGAGAGAGGAGTTGGTGTATCGCTTCACCTCATCCTTATAGCGTGAATCCTTATCCTGGGTATCATTATCCCTAGGCATATAAGCATCAATAGAGCAGAACATAGCTCTCGCAAGATTCAGGTCTCTTACAATATCTTAGGTGCTGAAGTGCACCTGGTGGTCCAGTGATTTTCTGCTTTCGACTTTTTCGTTGAATCTAGGACACACATCGTACGCTAAAGTTCTTCTTTACCCTCCAATAAATCAACCTAGCCGATTAGGGAATTCTATTAGCAGCCGGTGCGCGCCACCTATAAAAAGCTCTTTGTCCTCAGATATAAACTTAGATGGCTCCTGCTATAGAGTACCTTTCGGAAGTGAGAACACTGCTACTCTCAAACTTGCCTTGCCAGTTGTCACAGACGCTACCTTGATATGTTTATTAACGGGTGTTCCTACAATGGACCTCAAAACCTTCGGATGCACCCGTTATCATAGATTCATGGAGTTTGCATGTTAGATATTACTTTCATGATGATGGATTGATATGCTCCCACTCTCCGCATCAAGACTTGTCATCAAGATTAATACGTAGTACCGGATAGATCAGGAGCTTGTCGGTGAAACAGAATGATTAAAATAAATGATGGCTTTTTAGGAGGCGTGGTGAGAGTTGAGGCTGAGTGCTATCCCTGCATGTCATACGAGTACGCATACTGTGTAACAACGGTTAAGATACTAATTCGATATAGTTTCAGCACCTAGATAATAATTACTATCCCAAATAAGAGATAGCACTCCAAGATAAGTATTACAAAGTAAATTACGAGTAGAGCATCTTTTGTGTGCGTCACGAATGGAATTTGAAGCACCCTTCTCCACATACAAAGCTGACCGAGCGGATCTCGAGTGTTATAAAATAAAAGGCGTCACGTGAAAGAGGTGCGCAATACATCATTGTTTCCCCGACATTATAATTTCAACGGTCTGGGCGTGCTGTAATGTGTGTTATTATAAATGCGTTGCCCCGCTCACTTGGCACTTGGCGATGTTTTGTGTTGGACGTCCATTGTGTTGATGCATGTCACTCGGCGGGCTTTTGTGGGAAGTAATCACTCGTTCCGAGAGAGCTTGCATCAGTCCATGAGAATCTACATATTCACCATCCACACACTATATGCGCGGTGAAGAATCTACATCAAATCAGATACTAAAAACTATGAACTTGTTGTTGAGTCTTAAAACAATAAACAAACAAATTAAAATAAAAGCCAATAGTGTCATTGCACAGGAACATAGCAGAAGCAGTGAAACAATCAAATGAAGTTTTCTCCCGATAGTCTCTCGATTATCCTTGATGATAAATTTCTCAAAATCTAAAGTCGTAGTTATGTGCCGTAATATGTGCAATTCACACTGTGTATGTCTTATTATAAAACGTGGGTCTTGTCATAAAACATGTCTTATTATAAAACTATACATATTTGGGTTAAACGATAGAGAATCACTAAAATTACAATAATCAAATCGGCAATATATGCATTAAATTGAGATATTTGAACAAAAAATACTCTCCACTCATTAAATTGCCTACTTATGAAATAAAAATATTGATGTAATTAATACATATTATATAGATCTTATAGCAACTATGATAGCATATAGTGGTAAGAGAACATGGGGTTTAAGTTTTAATACATACCTGGACAAATCCCACAAAAGCCCGCCGAGTGACATGCATCAACACAATGGACGTCCAACACAAAACATCGCCAAGTGCCAAGTGAGCGGGGCAACGCATTTATAATAACACACATTACAGCACGCCCAGACCGTTGAAATTATAATGTCGGGGAAACAATGATGTATTGCGCACCTCTTTCACGTGACGCCTTTTATTTTATAACACTCGAGATCCGCTCGGTCAGCTTTGTATGTGGAGAAGGGTGCTACAAATTCCATTCGTGACGCACACAAAAGATGCTCTACTCGTAATTTACATATCTGAAAATCTTATAATCCTACAGCATATTTATGAGTAGGCAAAGTAATATTACTCCCTATTATTTAAATATGTTGAAGTTTTGCCAATGGAGAAATTAATACACAAAAAATTATAACTGATCATTTCGAGAACCATAAATTTAAAATTCCGATAAACCGTATAAAGGAGAGCAAAGCCTTACTAAAATAGGGGAGTGACAAATCAATATTTAAATCCACCAATAGTAACTACAAATAAGCCATATAATCCTTACTGTATATAATAAGCTCCTCTTAAACAAAATTAAAGATACTGGAGGCAAAAACACGTAAAACTAAAATTTAAATAATGAATATTGAAAGAATGAAAATAAGTATGTAACAGATTAATTAGAATAGGTATAACAATTACTTGATTGCACCTGCTAAGCAAATAAACAACTATCAAAAGAGATCAAAGAAATTATGATATGGGTGCAAGAGGAGAATAAGCGATAGACTATGGAATGTTTGCCTAATAATGATTTCCTTATCACAGTAGGGCGGTGTCGACTACAACAGGTAAACTCGTCACCCCAGGCTGGTATAATGATATGTGATCGTTTTTTCAGCCGTGGGATGAACGTAGAAGACTTAGATACAAGACAATGTACTGTATATATATATATAGCTCCGTCACAAGCCCATTAGAAGCCAACGTCTTACGGCGAGGCACCGGGAAAGGTACCCAGCGGGTAGCCTTGCCCCCTAACTAACAGTTTTGGTAGGATATCTTCGTCTGGATACCTCCGGATACCTCAGACTGGTTAGGGGTTCGATGTCGCTTACGCGGCCTCTACCTGTTGTATTACAGCGGTGATTCGATTTCAATTTATCGCGGACCTGGGCTTTCTTTGCCCGTAGTAGAATAACTTTTTAGAATAGAATAACTTTATTGTGCTATAAAAACATAACTTAATGAATATTACACTGGTTTTATAAAAAAGACAATTTATGCACAAATGCCACACGGCATCGGGTGGCTCAAGGCCATTTCAAGAGACGCATGCCAACAGTACAACATCCACCCCCGAGGCTTAGAAGATAGTATATTTCCATAGACTCCAGTTTCATTCAGCAATTAGTCAGAGTGCACAACCGATTGCAGCCGCCGAACGGTGCGCAAACCGTCCAGTAGTGCCGGGATGTAATCCCGCCAGGAGAAACCAGTCTACCAGCAGAGTAGCCTGAAACGCGAGAGTTACCTGGGGTGCCTTTTACACGAGGAGGCTTCTGAGTAGGAGCTGTAGCCTAAGCTGCACGAAAAGCTGCAATCCCCACATGCGTTCTATAAGCTGGGTGATTTTTTGAGAATGCCAATTCTCCTAAATGGGATTAACAGAAATATGAAACTTTCTGCTATTTCATTTTCGTTTTATTGTTTAATTTTATAAATAACAAGAAATCATTTGTCAAAAACAACAACAAAATAATAAAATTAAGAATTTAATATTTAATATGTATGTAGATTACAATGTTTAATGTAACATACCTGACTATTTACATACGTTGATTTTTTTTTCAATTTTGTTTTGATACTTTCTATTGTGTGATTATTTTTATATAGAGTGCCTAAGATGACTATTAATATTTTTATATTAATAATTTATTTTATATGAATACCCATATACATGGAATCAGTTCTGTTTTTTTTTTGTCTGCCTTGTAAAACCGACTTTAGTCTACGCTAAAGTCAAATGAATATTTCTGCTCGATTAGTTTTATATCTATATCAATATGTTACTAGCAACTGTCGAATTTCAATATGCGATAAGTAGCTTTAATTGTATATTCTGTATATCCATGCTTTTATTGTATATTATGAATGAATAAATTGAATACTGAATACTGAATTCGCTACCGCTACTGAATACTGAATTCGCTACCAATTATTATTTTCTTGATACAATGATACATTCTGTAGTAACAGTTACATATATCACACATTAAATACGACAAAGAGGTAAACCGTTGTTTCCTTTCTTTTTTATCTTTCTCCAACATATTTACTTATATCTCCGCTGGCAGAGGGGTCTCTTCGACTGTACCACGTAAGCAAAGAGGTATATTTTCTCTCTAGAATATATTAACACGCACAGCGATAAAGCTTATTTTTTGTGCCAAGCATTTCAAAGTGAAAATAAAAATTCTCAAACGTGGCTAATTGCATGTCAGGATCGTGCAGAGTGAGAGGTGAAGCCGACAGAATAAACATCCTGTTTGTGTTGAGTAAACTAAAATTGTCTTTTAATTATGGCCGGTATTAAAATGACAAACAGTTCCCAGTCTGAATTCTGCCCGGGCCGTAAATTTGCCCGCAGCTGGTGCACGCGCTCACGCCAACAAATGCTACGTCCAGGGAAATATTCCTAGTGGGAGTTGTGTACGAAATTTAATTTTCAAACATATTATATATAATACAGAGAAAGGCTAGGTATTTGATAGTCTCTACATCGATTACTGAATCTTGATATTGATGAGAAACTATTTAACGGTACGGTAACAGAGTAATCAATAGTCGCAGCGTCCTTTAAGCGCGTAAAATACTAAGAAACTGGTAAATACATTTAAAAAAATTAAAAACACGATGCTGTTACAGAAAGTGAACTATTGTATTTAGAATTATTTTCATCACGGTTTTTGGTTTATGTATTTGTCCATTTATGTAGATAGATGTATATTTCCGGAATATACTCAATCAGACATATTCACTTGACACTAAACACGATATAGTTTCGTTAATTTATTAACATTTGGACATTTAGACAACTAATTACTTTATATTTGGACAGCTAATGTACCCTATGAGCTAAGGTACCCACTCGGGATGACATAAAGGTTCTAACAATACATTCTTCTAAATCGGTCCAAGCGTTTAGAAGTTATGGTGGAATAAAGAAACGGAAAACATACATAGATGAACCCTGGACGTATTACATTCCTTTTTTGTTGGGCAGTCAAGTAAAAACTACCACATCGTATTTTCTAGTCACGTTATGTTTGCTAATTCGTATAGCCTTGTACGATCTTCTTCATTGAGAAAGGATTTAACTAAATAATTGCCTGGAAAACAAAGAAGCAAAGGTCCTACCTGGAAGGGTCATTTACTTGTAGCATTCGATTGCCTGACAAGGTATAATAATTGACACTGGTATAAAATAAGTGTCACCTAACACCGATAAATCTCTGTATACAATAACGATTTACACAAAATAATACGTATAAAGAAAATAATAGCTTTAACGTGAAGAGACCGATAATATTTTGGAAATAGATGTAATAGACATAATCCCACATTTTATGATACAATCCTGTGGTTCTTATCTCAAATAAAGATGAAGAAACGCGTACAATTAAGATATATACTGCGTAATAATAATAAAAATATGATAATAATCATAGGCAAAAAGAGATTATAATAAGGAGTTGATTTAAACATACAAGATTGTCTAGATAGCAAGTAATAAACTTTTTATATTCAATCATTATATCTTTTCACCCTGTCTCCGGATGTAAAAAATATAGATAGTGCTGGAAATTACAAAGACTCTTCATAGAAGAAACGCTGAAGAAGAAGAATCGCTGCTGGCGGATTCAAGTGCATCAAAGTACATCTCTCGCATCTTCTCAAGTCAGTGGTATAAGCAGGTAGCGTTCGTCGGTGTGGCTGCATCGCGCCTTATCGTGAGGCACTGCTTCGTGTTTTACTTTCACGAGGGCATAATTCATTTTCATCAAACGTGATAAATAAAGATAGCAGGCTCCCCGCGCGGACCCGCCTCATAAAAATGCTATTTGTCTTGACGACGCCGCCGGCGACTCAGACGAGTTATCGTCCAGCATCGCCTCTCAATGAGGAAATATGTAGATAGGCGATTATATACAAGACTTAGTCCTAAATATATTTCAGTGCGGAAAAATATAACGCTGCCGTTTTATATCTACTTAATTTAAATTCTAAGCAGCAGCCGTAACATTTTAAGAAGTAAGATTTTGATTTTATATCGATCGCTGAACTTCTGAGAGAGAAAATTGCGTAGCAAATTTGCAGAAATATCTAGCAAAGATCACTGGAGTGCATTGAAATAGGTCTTTCTACAAGAGGTGGTGAAGAAAATACGATGAACAAACGAACGACCGAACGAATTTTGCCACCCAACCAGGAGTGACTCCTGAGTCGGAAAACCGTATAAGGAAAAACCCACAAACGCTAGAACCCATATTATCACAGAATGGCGCAAAACGAAGAGAAAATGCCCTCAGACACAGTATACCGAGAGAATACAGTGCCTCAGACATGGGAGCTTATGGACCGTGTTGCAGTTTAGCCACGAGGACCGATTCGTTCACGGTCGGCCATACTCACTGGTTAAAACCCATCCGGCGGCCTCCGCGCATAAGGGAGAGCCAGGGTAGGACGCTGGCCTGCGGGGCAGTTTCCCCTAGGAGTCAACCTTTGGCCGCTCCTGGACGGTTTGCGCACCGTGTGGCGTCAGCTAATCGATTGTGCACTCCGACTAACAGCCGGGGGAGTCTGGGAACAATAATGTTTCCTATACAGCGGGGGTGGTTGTTAATCTTATGGCAACTGCTCTTGAAACGACCATACCGACACCCGATCCCGGGTTGAATAAGCCGGGCTAAGGATGCCGTGGTCCGCGATAGATTCAGTAGACACCGTATCACCGCTTCATAATGGAGAGGACCGCGCAAGCCCAGTTAGGAGGAAGAGGACAAGTCAGGAGGTAGGAAGTATCCTGAAGGTTAATTCCAGACGGATATATCCTTCCAAACTGGTAGTCAGGAGGCGAGGCTGCCTGCTGGGTACCTTTCCCGGTGCCTCGCCGTAAGGCGTTGGCCTCTGACGGGCAGGTGGCGTAGCTAGACTGTGGATTATTTTTCGTCCCAAGTCTTCTGCGCTCACCTCACGGGAGACAGCACGATCAATATCGTTAAAACTTCCTGAGGTCGCGGGTTCGCCCGTTGTAGTTGACAGCTCTAGTTGTGCCTCAGATATAATGTGCCACAGATAAGAAACAGGTAAATACTAGTTTCACGCCAAATAATAAAGTGTTATTATTATCAATAAGGTGATAAAAAACCTAATAGTATATGTAGTCTAACTAACTACGAAGTTAGGTCGATATAATATTAGGTTCTCTATCTACGTAGTTTTCGATCTACAGGGTGGCGCAGAGGAAACGGATGTTTTCTGATTGGATAATATTTCGCAAAGAGGGTGATGACCTCGCCGCATTGCCAATAGAGAGCCCAGGTAATGCAGTTTTAGCCATGGCAATGAGGACGACAGAGAAATTACAAGCTGGAGCAGACGAAACGTATGTTTTTCACTTAAGCATACCATATATCTATCCATTCAGAAACCTGTATAATAAAAATTTTACACCAAAAGTTTTCTATTAAAAATATATATTTGATTAATCGAAATATGGTCCCCTATTGTATATTATGTATTGTCATTTTAATGAGATCCTGTTAATTCATCTGCTGTAAAACTATCGTAGACAGGAATTAATGACTCATCTGAAGGTCTATTCATTGCCTCGTCATACACATTTGTATTGACTGTAGCGCCATACCAGTCCGCAAGAAGCTGTGATGGATAACACCAGAATACAGTACCACCATACTGTCACTATAAGCTTCTTCCGACTGATGCTTGAATAAATTCTTACTGGAGATATCATAGAGAAGACGAAAGGGTATCAGCAGGTACCTATTCAACGAATTCCCATTTCGATCACGACGTGGTGTTCAGAATGAATGGATAAATTTGCACGGGAGCTTTCCCGCCATTTAGGTCGAGCTGTCAAACGCAACAGCGTCGGCGGCCGCCCCGACCGCCAACAAAGCGGTCAAAGCGGACTCTGCCGACCGAGCTGTCAGGGCGGCCAGTTAACAACTGTCAAACGATTGCGTTTCGGCGGGAAGCGGGAAGGAAGCGGGCGTCAAGCGGCGGCGCGACGCCCGTTTGTTTCGCTCACTTTGCGGCTAGCCAGCGGTCGCCAACGCGTTAACCGTGAAATTAATTAATCCAGCAGACCGGTGATCAAATTACTATAAAAGTTAATCATAAATGGATGTCATATAGTTGAGAGAACGAGCTGAAAATTCTCGTGAATGAGTCTTCTATAAACATAATAATAATAATAATAAAACGCTTTATTCGTACTAAAAGGCGTCAGACGTTGACGCCTACTCACAGAGGCTAATTTTCAATAAATTTTGGTTAAAACCTGATTCCTGATTGTCATTTTATAATATTTTCTCATATAAATTGTTAACAGTTACTTATTTATTTATACTTTTATTTATTTTAATGAATAATATTTTCATTGATAATATTTATATTAGTTTTCCGTCACTAGATAAATCGCAGACATTTTTGAAAGCGTTTTGTACACACGTCAGCAATTTCTCAGTTCTCATGAATGTTTCTTCGAAGAGCCACGGTAACGTTCTGGTAATGAGGGTTGAGAAATAACTATTCTGCTCTCAAAATCCTACAACAATACCAATAAATATGCCAGTGATCTTCTTCCCGAATACGAACTGTGAAAAAATAGTTGAAAAATGCAATAAGTAGCAGGTAATTTTTGATATGCTTTTAGAGACACTTTTCAATAAAATTGGAAAACTCAATCAACGAATACATTGAAACTTTAACTACTAAGCAACCTAAATAATGATTTACCCAGGCAAGCTAATTAGAACGATAGCGGCTAGCTAATATAAATACGATAACGGCGAAAATCAAAACTCTATCAGGCTAAATTAGCATAAATATGTAAAAGCATTCGCATAACTCTGAAAATTAAAATGTCTGTTAGGCTAAATTAGCAATAGCATAACTATGTAGAAGTAAGTGCATATAATTAGTGTAAATCAAGCTAGTTATTATAAGTTAGGTTAGGCTAGGGCGTAAATACTTCCATCTAGAGTAAATTAAATATTTAGTGTAATCATATATTATTGTAATCATTTAATGAAACAAAGTAAAACACATATTTAGTATAAACCAAGATAGTTAATATAGATCAGGTAAGTACACATATTAATCGAGTATAAATCATTTATTTGATGTAATTAATTATTAATGTAAATCAAATTAGTTTTTATAGGAAATATATTATGTTCGTTTAAGTTAGGTTAGGAAGTCAGTACATATACTTCACCTAAATCAAGTTACAATAGATAATATAAGTATAATAGATAATAGATAAATTAATTAGTCAAATATGAATACAATATTGAAATGCACTAGCCATAGTGGGGAACTGTGACACATAATTTGTATTAAAGACTACTACAAAAAAAAATGCATCGCTAGTTATTCACATTGTAGCACTAAAATAATGTTTTAATGAAGGTAAATAATGTTGCTATTTGCCGTACCGGCTTTGGCCGTAGTTATAGAAAAATAAAATGACGGTTGCAGTGAACCATAAATTCGAAAATGTCAAAATTTTCACTTTTTGGTAAATATCTATTTTTTACTAAAATTTTAGTTAAAAGGTTGTCGATCCGAGCCGACTCACTGTCTCTCCATTGATTAGCGGCATTTCTTTGACACTCACGCGCAGAAACTTTGGCTGCCATTCGACGAGCGCGGCGCTGTGCTGAGCTTCGATAGTTGCACGACCGGTAACCAATGTACATAGCTTGCTATAGGAAATTCAATTTTAGAATACCTCCATTGAAATTTCTTATGTCACCACGGACAGCAATACGGAACTGTTCCGGCCGCACTGGTAAATAGAAACAGTTGTTTGACGGTTTTCAGCATAAGACAGTTCTTGTTTAGTTCGATAACAGAATAATAATGTTATGTCTGTGATACAGAAGCGACACTCACCTATGTGGTTGGGCCACTTACTTGAAATTTTAATATTCTTTGGCCTTGAGTACCTTCCCATCTATAGAACTATCGCCTGGTATATCTGGCCAGTATATACTCCAATCATCTGTAATGAAACGATCATAATCTGTCGACTTTAAAACGCGAATCTATGGTTTTAAAACTGGTTCTAGGGAAGGTTTCGATTGTGGATTTTGTAACATAGGAATATTTAGTTATGGTGAGAAGACTATGAAGCTATGTAGGTACTGGCCGTGGGATTTGATCATATCTAAAGATGTTATCATGATCTTGAGATGTGATCATGAGAGAAGAAGTTATCTGAAGAGGGGCTATACTAAGTTTAAAAGATATGATCTTTTGATCGAGCTTATTATGGCTTCTTCTGTCTCCTTTAAGAAGACACGTGATAAAATTTCCTACCATTATTAGTGATTGTAATTGGGCAGGATACTTTCTAAAGTAAACTCAATCTGTTCGAAATAATTAATCTGCGGATTGCAGTACAAAACGCCCAGAAGAAGAGGTGGAAAAACCTCGACGGGACTGTCGAATAAATTTAATCTTAAGGTCACAGCGCAGATATATGCCTTATTCGATATGACCACTCCTGATGAGGACATAGCCAGGAAAAAATCTAGTTGGCCTACGTGTCGACAGGTATTCTCACCTTGCCTCACAGGTCAATAAATAATAGGAGCCCGGCTCCTACAAGAGCATCTTGGCAGTTAGACTTCTATCTAGTGGCCCATTGCGTTGCTGCTAGCGGTACGCAATGTTAACAATCACTCAATACTATACACAAAAGTAAATATATTAAAAGGAGTAAAAAACACGACTGTTGTTACAAAAAGTAGACTACTATATTTATAATTATCATTATTACGGTTTTTTATGAAATATTTGTGGTTTATGTATTTATCCATATAGATACATATATATATCTTCGGAATGTACTTAATCACACCTTTCATTTAACATTAAACACGATATATGAATGTCGTAAATGGTGAATATATCCCTGAAGTTCAGTGCATTCGAGATCTTGGGGTACTCAAAAGCTGGCGTTCGACCAACACATCAACAGTATTGTTAGCAAGGCGTTGAGGACTCTGGGTTTTGTTAATAGAATACGTAAACCATTCTCGAACATTAACATCTTTAAAACGCTTTATTTTTCTTATGTTCGTAGCACCTTAGAGTTCGCATCGTAGATTCGGAATCCGCAATATGGCGTGTATAAAAATAGGGTGGAGGGCGTCCAAAGACGTTTTATTAGATACCTGGACTATCGTGAGCACTTGGGACTTGGAACTTACGAGAGCAGGCTGAACTATTTCAGTATATGTTCACTGGAAGACCGCCGCACAGCGGCTGATATGACATTATTGCATAAAATAATTCATAACAAAATTGATAGCCCTCATTTGGTAAAGAAACTGTCGTTGTTGGTTCCGCCACGAAGGGTTCGCTCTCCTTGTACTTTCGAAATCCCTCGTGTGAACACTAGTTACGCCCAAAACTCTGTTATGCACCGCTTGATGACCACATATAACAGTCGATTCGAAGATGTCGACATTTTTTACTTACCTCACTAGGCGTCTAGGAAGTGATTATATAGTGAGTATACAAATTGTTTCAAAACACTCAGAGCGAAAATGGTAATAGCAAAGAGTATAATTTGAATACCTATATCCTATCCTACATATATCCCATCCCTCTTCTTTCCTATCATTGCAATAGTTCGATTGCAATTTAATTTAATTTAGTGCAATGCAAATTTTGATTTACCGTATAAGAAAAATAATGTAGGAAACAATTAATCGGCCAGCGAAACACTGTATTAAAATAATTAGTAATAATTAATTAAGCGCTGTATGTTTCCCGAAAATAAAATAAATAAATAAATGTCAATGTATTGACAGTTGGAGATTTGCACATTTAGACAACTATTTACTTGATATTTGGACAATTAAAATGACACTCAAATGAAAACGTTTCTAACAATATCATATACTTTTAAGAAGGAATAATGAAACGGAAAACATACATAGATGAACCTTGAACACATTACACTCATTTTTTGTTGGGCAGTCGTGTAACAATCTAGAGTCGAATTGAAGTGCACTTTTCTTACTCTTACATTGAACAAGCTGTTTGGGTTTTGACATCCTTTTTATTGAAGGGTTATTACTGGCATCGAACTGAATAATAAAAACGAAATTTAGTTTAAATTAACAAACCACATAATAAATAAAAAAATGTTATGCTATATTGTCAATTCAGTTATCTCGTAGATTAATCTGTTTTATAATACAATATTAGAGATAAAAAAAGAGATTTTTTTTATTACGATTGATACACAGAATCAATTTTCAGCATGGTATATAAATTTCAGTAATATTTGGCAGCAATCAACAAATCCTTAATTAAATCAGAAGTTATCAAATAATAGACTAACTATTGTATTGGATGTTCTAAATTCTAACCAATAGGGTCATTAGCGACTTAAATGAGTCTATGCAACTGTTACTGTATAGCCTAACGACTTCCCCTTTTAATAAATACATCCAGGCGGTGATCGGGTTTATGTGAGTTTATTGCGGTTGTCGTACATCGAGCTAATAAGTAGCCGTGTCTTGTCGCGTTTACTGTTGAATTCTAACGAGGATTCCAGGCCTGCGATTCCTATTCCAAACGAACACGCGGTAAATTAATATCTCCCGTCAGACATCAATAACGCCGGGAAAGGACACAATGAAGCTATTTACGTGGCATACGTTCTCGTGGTTTATCGATTTACCAGAGATAAAAAATATTCTTCTTATAGAGGGGTTTCCACATTAGCTTATTTTGTATGTCGTCGATGACCGTCGTCTCTTTAATTTCCCAAAAAAAAAAACTTACTTACTGCCACCCTTATAGCATCAAGACCCGAGCCGGTTTCTTGCTTACTCCTAAATATGGTATATATCCACGGTGGGGGCGCTAGATCAGTATCTCTTTCTTCTTGGTCATTGGCTCCACATAGTTTAGGTTTTTTTCATAATCTATCCATCGATATATAGGCATACTAACTAGTCTTCTTCCTGTGGGGTGTTTTACTAGAGTTATTAAGGATTTTTTGGCATACCTACTGTATGCTCATCATCATTGCAACTACCAAGGGCTGGTCTGTGAGACAACGATTAGCAGAAGCTAATCGTTGTCTCTTCTGCCTTATCCTCCGTGTATATTCATATTATACTAATATGAAAAAGAAGTATAGTTTGTAAGTTTGTATGTAGAAGGTAATCTCCGAAACTACTTACCCGATTTCAAAAATTCTTTAACTAACGGAAAGCTACTTTATCAATAAATTTTATAGGTTGTACTTTATTGTGATAAATATTGAGTTTCCATACGAAATCACAATATTTATAAATAAAGTCTGAGAAAAATGAGCTAGTGAGTTATTTTTTCGGCGCGCGCTGACCAAACGGTTTCATATTATGTTTAATATATATATATATATATATATATATATATATATATATATATATATATATATATATATATATATATATATATATATATATATATATATATATATATATATATATATATATATATATATATATATATATATATATATATATATATATATATATATATATATATATATATATATATATATATATATATATATATATATATATATATATATATATATATATATATATATATATATATATATATATACAGTGGGTTGCCAAATTATTAGGGACAGTACTTGTTTTTTGAATTTTCAAGTTTAAATTAATTTTGTGAGCAAATAGAGGGTGTTAGGTCTTGTAGTTATGTTGTTATTTATTAGGGTGTTATATTAGAACAAGAAAACAACATATTCCTTAGTCATAGGTATTTATTTTTTCACAAAAAGTGATGACAGAAAATTTTCAGAAAAATCTTAATATTTTGTAACGCCACCATTAGCTGCAATAACGGCTTTCAAGCGTCGGGGCATGCTCTCTATGCAGTCTGTTGCGTTCTGCTGGAGATTGGGGCTGTGATGCCACACTCTTATAAGTGTTTCAATTAATTGCCGCTTGGTGGTGACTACTTCTTTGGCGACCTCCCTTTTTGTCAGTTCCCAGAGGTTTTCAATCGGGTTCAAGTCAGGGGAATTCCCCGGCCAAGGCAAAACCCTCACGTTTTGGTCAGCCAGGAATGCAGTAACACTCCTGGCTTTATGGCAAGGTGCTGAGTCGTGCATAAACACATACTCCTCATCACCAGGGAACCATTCTTCAACCTGAGGTAGGAGCCGACTTTCCAGTACTCGTTTGTATTGGCCTTGCCTCATGGTCCCTTCCACGATGTAGAGGCGTCCCATACCCTTGGCTGAGATTACAGACCATACCATGATGCTAACAGGGTGTTTAACTCTCTCCATAAGGCAGTCAGGATGGAACTGCTCCCCTGGGCGTCGGCGGACGAATGAGCTTTTATCAACCATAATTTGAAAAGTTGACTCGTCAGAGAAGCAGACCTGTAAAATATTTACATAATCATAAATCGTTATTACTAATATCACAAGATAATTTGTAAATCATAGTTACTCGACTCCAGTCCTCAACAGTCAAATTTCGGTGTTGTCTGGCCCATTGCAGTCGCTTTTTCTTCATTGCCAAAGTCAGGCGTGGTTTTTTGGTTGGGCGATGACCAGTCAGGTTCTCTTCGGCCAAGCGCCTCTGGACAGTCCTTTTAGAAATGTTGATGCCCTCGTCCTTTATCATTGTAGTCAGCCGAGCCACACTCTTTTTACGATTTTGAAGACAGATGTCTCTGATTTTACGGTCGGTACGAGGAGTGGTGATCTTTTTTCTGCCACTTTTACCAATTCGGTCCGCTTCTAGAGGCAGTTTTTTATCTGTCTTTATTTTAATTCGGTTTACCACTGATTTCGAAACACCTGTAAGTTCTGCTACCTCTCTCTGGGAACGTAGAGTGGAGTAGTAAGGTCTGTATTTCCCTACATTTTCTTGGGGATATGTCTGAAGACTTGCCCATACTGACATTTTTTTTTTTGGTTATTGAGGCGTACTATTTACCAAATTGAAATTTACACATTACATTTATCAAAACCAATCAATTATAAAACATTACTTACGTTTAGATAATATTGCACTGCAAAAACTTACAAGAAATGATTCCAAAAATTAATAATTGAGCTCACTCTAACAACCGTTTTCACCAAATGTGATTTAACCTCACTTATTTGACAGATAAGACAGACTGCCAGTGTTGCCACTTTATAAAACGAATAATAATGATATCAGCAGAAAAAATACAAAAGAAAACTACATTGGGATCAATTTATTTGCTCACAAAATTATTCTAAAGCTGAAAATTACAAAAATCAAGTACTGTCCCTAATAATTTGGCAACCCACTATATATATATATATATATATATATATATATATATATATATATATATATATATATATATATATAGATATATATATATATATATATATATATATATATATATATATATATATATATATATATATATATATATATATATATATATATATATATATATATATATATATATATATATATATATATATATATATATATATATATATATATATATATATATATATATATATATATATATATATATATATATATATATATATATATATATATATATATATATATATATATATATATATATATATATATATATATACATATATATATATATATATATATATATAAATATAGGTATATATATATATATATATATATATATATATATATATATATATATATATATATATATATATATATATATATATATATATATATATATATATATATATATATATATATGATATGACATGCGGTAAGATAAACACAAATGTTTCTTATTTAACCATTTAATTATCCCAAAGAGAAGTTAAGGAGAGATGGTTTACCAGTGATAACGTTGATAGTGACAGAGTATGTGGCAGTGAATAAATATGCTAATTGTATGTGCTTATATATCAGTAGAATTGCTGCAAGTGGGATAAATTTCATGTGAATAAAAACTGATGTTCGTGAACGACGCTGTTTTCTATACAATGATAAAACTGCCTCTTCTGAAAGACTCGTTTAAAAATGAAATTATTATTTCTTTGAATACTATTTGTCATCAGGCAAGTCGACATTTTTGTCTGTTTAATTACGTCAACCGTCTCTTGGAATTGAAAATGTTTGTTGATTAAATGTTTATTTTTTTTAAATTTATTTATTTATTTTTAGGAAAACCAACAGCTAATTATAATGTAACAAAAGGACGGAATAAGATAACAGAAAGCAAATTAAAGGTTTTCACGTTACATGGTTCATCGTCATAAGTCACTACAGCCTTGACGCTACTTGCTGGTTGATGCAGTGATGTTTTTATAATCTCTGTAGATATAAAATAGTATTATAATTAGATAGATACGAAAGTACTCAACTGTTATCTGAATCTCGTATTCAATTGAGGCGAAGCGTGTATTGGCGCGGGCGTCGCCGGTGGTTCGGTCATCAATTTCCCTATTGAAATGAGAGAGACGTAGAGTAGAGCCCTCGTGATGGAGGCAAGTCGCGGCGCTCGACGACTGGTTAGCATTTGCGCAGGTTTCCATCGCCAGCGATCGTGATGAATTACAAATGGGGACAATGTGCCGAGGCAAGCCAGCCGCGCGGGCTCAACGTTTCCTGATTATCTACGAGCGGTACGAAAGAAGAAATGGTCACGACGAGCATTTTCGATGGGTTCCTGAAATATAACGAGAAGAAAATTAAATACATTTACATTGTTTTTGTAATAAAACATGACACAAGACGACATCAAATTGAACAAAAAAGACGATAAAGTCGAAAGGCCAAAAAAAATATTTTGCTGCAATTATCACACATTAAGTACGAAATAGTACGATCAATGCAATATTGCGGGTCGGCTTTAAAGGTCTAACACTAGAGAGGAGGTCTAACACTTTGGGAGCTAATGGGCCCTGTGGAATTATATTAGTTTAATACTATTATTCATGTTTTTACACCACTTGCATTATGTGCATCTTGATACAGGCCTGAGAAGCTTCGTTAGATGTGCATAGCGCAATTCGTTACTTAAGCTGTGTCAATCTTAAGCTGTTCTTTATAAAGTACATATACATTGTTTACTTCGGTAACAATGTAACTACTTTCTTTGTTCAAGTATCAAACAAATAAATAATTAATTTAATTAATACTTGAAAATGTGCCTCTGGAACAGATTAAGCATTATAAATACCTGGGATGCTACCTGGAAGTAAATACGATAGGATGGGCGTAACAATCCGAAATAAACTTGCGTCACTTAACTCCTTAAATATGAAAAAAATCTGTGCAGCCGCAGATTTGTATCATTACGATATAGTTTAGGTGGTATATCGGCCATTGCCGTTGCGTTTACTTGTCCTGCTGGCCTCATATTTTCTCTCAATCGATCGATTTTCAAACAGCGGTATCCGCGAGGCTGTCCTTGTGTCATGTTTTATCATTTGCTCCTTGCCGTGTTGTGTCGCTCTCTTTCCCGCACAAAACTGCGCTAACATGACGGTTTACCTTTACGCTGCTGCCCATGCTTCGATCGGCCGCGATCCTGGCGAAGACACGACTGCTGATGCTAAGGATGTACGCGAAGACAAAACTCACGTACGCGGCACCGGCCTGGTACGGAGGCTAAACGCGGGGCTAAGAAAAGTGTCGGGAGCCCCATGGTACGTCCAAGACTTGACTCTGGAACGCGACTTTATAGAGACAGAGCCCATGGAGGATTACGTGAAGCGCCTCGCGTGCGCAATGTACCAGAGGGCCGACATCACGCCGCACGAGCACATCCATCAGATTCCTCCGCTGCAAACCAGGCCGCCAGAACTTTGGAAGTCGTATCCGCGCAGTCTGCTCGATTAGCGGACCACCAGCACGGGTATTACAGCACATCAGTCATCGCCACAGAATATGCCATGTACGCTCTCCCGTCTCATCCTATCACCATAAGGCGCCTCATGATGCCTGAAGCCTCACGACGCTACCTGCCACAGGGCGCTCAGATCTGTGTTTCCCTAATCAGTTAGGTTTGGGCATCACATTAGGATTGACCCTAAGCCGGGTCAATGTGCCCGGCTCACGAGAAGCCCCATCTAACAGAAAGAATACTGGAGAACGTCATTGACCTTTCACAGGGTCCGTCTGTAAACTTTTAGGTTTTCTCCTAATTTTTACCGTTATGGTAAAAAATATTTTACTATATTTTACTCGAATCTGCTTTGCGGCTGCTAAAATCTGATGCTTATTCGTGGCTCATCTATGTATTTCAGTCCGGACCCCGTTATAGCGTCATCTATATTTGCTAAGGGTTTCCGCGCAGACCTGTGACTTGCCGTGAATATTTTTCTGTATACTGGTGCTATCTTTCGAGTGGTTGTTTATTTTCCCGATAACTGTGTTGTTTTTCTAACTATGTTGGTATCTGAGCATTGTACATCATCCGTGACTCATGTATGAACTATCACCCCCAGTCTGTTTGTCTCTGAGGCGGCTTTGTCGATTACTTTCTAATAACATATTCAATGTGTGGCATTTCCGTTAACTCTGGAAGTGCGACAGCAGGATTAGTATGACTGCACCTACTCCCGTGTCTTCGGATTGAATAGGAGCTAGTTATAATTACTACGGGCCACGGGCCGTAATGGTGACGGGGAATGGACTAGTGAGTCCATTCCTCGTCACCAGATAGTTGATGGATATTTTGCTACCAATGGCTGGCCGGTCTGTCGTTATCAAGATGTTGACTCGCCACCTGTATGTCGGTTTGTTGTTATGATAAGGTTTTATGAATGTGTATGACAAGTTTAGTTGAAATACTGGTAAGTCATCTGTTGGGCAGTGGTGTAACGGAATCAGTAGAATGTTTATGTATAAAGTTTTTGCGACTGAAGTTATGGTGACAAGATGACAAGATCGTTATATCTTAAGATGACAAGTTTGTCGGGCTATCACCGACAAACTGAACTGAACTCAATGGATCCAGGTTACAAAAAAAAAAATTATTATTATTTATCGCAGTCAATTTCAATTTCTGCTGTGGAGCCTGTAACCATTTGCTAGATAGGTTGATAGTGTATTTATTGGTTTCTCGATAGCCGAAGCGGTAAAGATTTCGATAATTTGGCAGTAATATCGATTTGATAGTATGTGCTTAAGGCTAAAAAATCACACGGATCGAAGAGGATTCCGTAAAAAAGCAAGAGAAGAAAATGGTCGGTGGCGCGAAGTTAAAGGTGCTAGAAAGATTCGCCTAGAACATGCTTTGTTTATTAGCGCAAGTTCAGGGTCAGTGTCTGTTCACTACGGGGTCAAGGTCTGTTGATGCGGAATACGTGTGATGAAGACGGAATTTTAAATGGAAAAGTCAACTCGAGCGAACGAGTCAACTTTGAGCGAGAACTTGACGAATAATTTGTATATATTTTTTTTACTTCATTTATTTGGTAATTTACAATTTTCTACAGTACAATTACAATGCCATAGCCGAAAATCCATTATGCCAGAAACTGCTGCCAGTGATCCAATTTTATTGCCGCCTAACTAGGCAATAGCCTGTTCTAATGCGGAGGCTATTTTTATTTTCTGATATAAGTAGCATAATCATTAGGGCCAGTTAAGAGTGGATAAATATTATTAATTAGTTTAAACTGCAGTTAAAAGCTGGCAGCTCAACGGCTCACATGCCGCCACCACGCAGGGAACAAACGGGTCTTAGTTCTAGCGATTACGAGCGCATCCATCTATTATGTCGAAACATAATGAAGAATATGAAAGTTATGGTCCCGCGGGCGGTGTGTACAGCGTCTTGCTAATGGCAGGCCATTTAACTTGCTAAAGGTAGAAAATGCATTCAATTAGTCACACCTACTTAGCCCGTGGCGCGGACGCGCCGCGCCGCATCAATCTCGAAGCTAGTCTCGGTACTAATCTGTTGCTATGTGCATTGTTGACGTCACGAATGAAGTAATTGTTGTTGGGCTGTAATAGATTGGGTTTTAGAGATTAGGCATCGGCGCGGTAGCGGATACAATGATTAAATTGGAGAGAATGAGTGAGATATATTTCCTATTTATACTAATATTACTTATAAAGAAGTATTGTTTGTAAGTTTGTCATCTGGAAATCTGGGCTAAATAAAGTGTTATAAGTGCCCTGAAATCAGTACCGTAACCAAGCCGGTACAGCCGGTGCGGTGCACCGGGGTCCAAGATAGTTCAGGGGTCCAAAATGAAACTTCTGTCTACGATCGACATTCCATCCAACTATGCTAGGAAGCTAAGGAAGCCGAAAAATGGATGGCTCAAAACTGATCAATGATTTTGCAGAGTGCAAATTAACACGAAAACCATTCTAGAAATGTATTTGTTCATTTTTTTAATAATACGTTAAAAAGTTCATTTAAATAGGTAGATTAGCAATGTTATGGAAGTATTTTTTTTCTTATCAGATTTGCGCTTGGTAGATTTACTCAAAATAAAGTAATAAAAAATCGTAATAATTTTAAATTTCTCATTAACATTCAAAGTTGGGGAAGTATAATTCAGTGTTTGAAATAACAGTAAGCGTCGTATTAATATAGTAACAAATGTTTCGAAATTTTTTCTACAAAAATGTTTCTATGTGATCTCGCGTATCCCGTTGAAGTTCTTGGGAACTTATTTGGCAACATGTTCGAGGCAGTGCCCTTAAATGAATACGCCAAATTATGAATGTAATTTAGTAGGGGGAGGGGCCTTGTGTTCAATTTTGGACTGGGGCTATTTTCTTTAATTACGCAACTACCAAAAATGATGTGAAGTCGCTCACTAGTTCTTTAATAAAAATAATAATATTTAAAAAATCTGTAATGTCTCGGTTGATGAAGAATGGAATATTATTATAAATAGAGCACTGAGTATAAATGTTCAAATGATATAATTGTATGGAATAGTAATATAAATGGTAATTAAATATATTAAAAAGAACGATTGTATATTAATATAATTTTTATAACATTACAGATTTTCATTATAGTTTTTAGAAATGCGACTCTCTTTTTATTATATATGATTGTATTTATATTTACCTAACTACTCATTTAAATTTCAATAATATACCTATTATTTATCTCATGACAAAATTTTATAATTAGGACTCAATTTTTTATGTAATTTTGATTATTAAATATTAACTATTTAATATATTTTTCATTTAAAATGATTATGGTTAACACATTCATCTTTTCAATATTTCTTTGATTGTCCAGCTATTAAAGATTATTGAAAACTATTAATAGTGCATATTATTTTATATTTTTTTCTTATTTTTTTAATTAGTTTTCACATAGGATATGCAATTTAAATTACCGTCTTAGAACATCCTATATACATACTAGTTAGTTGACATTAAAGTAAGATCACTGGCGACAGGTTTTGGCCTATCATATTATCAGTTCTTTTTGCTGTTGGATTTTTCTCAATGGCGTTTTAATTTCTCAATGGCGATAATGTATCAAATAAAGACGTAAACTAGTACTCAGTTTAAAAACCATATGAGACAATTTTATACAGTATTTTAAATTAGGAATATGTCAGTTAAATAAGGGAAGGAATAAGGAATATGTCAGGAATATGTCAGTTAAATTTAAAAAAAAACTAATATATTGGAAAAACAAGCATGATTTTTTAAATCGTTGATAGAAGAATTGAACATGACGCCTTGAACATGACCATTTTCAAAAAAATATTCATTTAGAATAATAATAATAATATTTCTTTATGTGAAACGATAGGCAATATTATATATAAAAACTGCATTTATAACTCTATTTCGGAAAAAATTATTAATTAATTATGTCGACGATAGATATATCCTTTGCATTAACCCTTGGAGTAAATGGGTATTTTCATGGATGCATCTGTCTCTTTTGCAGGATTTTCGGCGACATCGACCTTAAAGTACTATAACTACGAAACTACTACACCAATCATAAAAAGAACAACTGCACAATGATTGCATTGAAATTTTGAATATAGAATATTAAAATATCATTTCGTAAAACAATTAGATAATTATGAATAAATATGAGAACGTCAAAGAAGTGAAAAAAACGCGGAACCAGATCTGGTCGTATCATACTCAACGGATAATTATTTCAGAACCAGATTTGGTCGTATCATACTCAAGGGGTTAAAGATCTCTATAGTAAAATCACATTCAAAGCAGGTCTCAATGAATTAACCGACTGAGTAGTTTAAGGCAAGTTGCCACAGAAGTTTAAGGCAAGTTGCCACAGAAGTTTAAGGCAAGTTGCCACGATTCTCCTAAGCTTTTTATTAATGCTTTCAAATGCTAGGGAAGATTTGTTTCAACTACTCAATTCAGATCAATAAGGCGTAAATATTAACGCATTTTCTATTCCCCTTTCTATTAAAATACATTTGGTGATTGGAAAAGATCACAGAATGCTATGAGTATTTTCTCTTATCTCTCAATGTATTTGATTTTGTGTTCCGAAAAATAGGATAGTTTTTATATCACTCCACGCACCGGTGCGCTCAGAATATTGCACAGATTAATCATAAAACTGTTAATAAAACTGTTACTTTATGGACGTTTAGCATACATGAGTTGTTTATTTTTCGTTGAATAAAAACGATTTAAATTAGATTTTTCGACCGAATTTATGTGCAAACGTTCGAGGCATTCGAGACTTGGATATAAAGAAAAATCGTGAAAATACAGTGGACAGCAGGAATTCGCAATACGGAGGATCGGAAACAAATTGTGAAGCATAGAGAGGTGGACGCCATTGCAAAGCGCTGATAACTTTTATATTTGATACATGGTGTGCAATACTAAGTACCAACTCCTACAAAAGATAGTTCAGAGCATAAATGCAAAAATGCTGGCTGAAAAGTTTGTAACAGTGGTTTTGTCAGAGCAGCTCACTCTTTTTAGACTAGTCGCTGGTGAATTAAAGACTTCGCTTTTGATTGCCAATGGTCTTGGAAGACTTGACACCAGAAGAAGGAATAAATATTTTTTAACAAATCACTCAAACAGTATTGGCAATATACACCCCAACTAACTAACCAGGTGAATTCATCAAATCTATCGTCTATTCACAAATATGATCCATCAAATAGTAGCCCGCAAGCCCTTATTACAGTTATTCTAGGATAATATCCTTGGAGAGTGGCAAGCAATTTTCCGCCAGGCCGAGCGTCTAATGCGCCTTGCCGCTCGGTCGGTGGGGCGCGCGCGTCTCGTTTTTCATGCTGTCGGGCAGCTGTCAAAATGCATGCTCGATTATTTTGTCTACCGTGACAGATTGGAAAGTCGACCGCATAGGGGTGAGCAGCAGCTGTTTTCAGTTCCATATTCTTAGGCTGTCGTAATAGTGGGTCATCTTAAACTCTTGAATATGGTAACCATAGAAGTAAGTCTCAATTATTAATGGAAAGAGGCTGTAAAGAAGTTATATCAGGAGACATGATTACAGCAATCGCTCTTCGTGACATTTGCTAGCGGTTTTTGGTATACGCCTGGATTAGATAAATATGCAAGAAAGATAAAGTAAAAAATCTTATATCGCCTTAAATTTTGTTCGTGTATAATAAATACTACACGCAGGACGGATCATCGCTCTCTTATGCTGCGTACAGATTGACGAAAGGTAACATGGAATGAAAGAATTTGCCGTCCACATTAGTGCAATGTGTCATACAATGTAACACACTTTGTAACAAATTCTCATAGTCTGGACGCCTCGCGCGCGCGAACTGTGCATTTCATGCGCACGCTTCGATCATTTTAAGTCGCGCGCGGAGCGATCCGTGATTTGTCGGTTTTTCGAACGAACACAAAGTGAGCGCGCAGTGAGCTCAGAGCGCCAGTGTGGACGGGTTGTGTTGAGACGCGCGCGTCTCTGAACTAAACCAGGTATGTAAAGAAAAAGTCATACAATTAATTGAACCCGCCCATTGTGACATTTTCACAATAACAAACAAACAACGAACAAACAAGCGTACAGAACATGAGAAAATTAATGGAATCCACAAAATTGGTTGTCACACTTCATTCTATTTGCGTGTTCTCACCAGACTGATGCTACGTTTGCGCGCAAACCGGAAACAGATGCCAGTAGGTACATGTTCGGTTCGCGCGCGCGCTGCATCCATACTGATGAAATGCTCCTTTTATGTTACATTGCATGTTACCTTTCATTAGCCTGTACGCAGCATTAGCGGTGGGTGATTGGAAGAGAGACATCGGAAAGAAAGATGGAGCTTAAAGTAAAAGCGTGATACATTTTTATACTTTTAATGACTTTATGCCCGAAACAGAATTCAAAGAGCATTACGTCAGCTGTCACAGCCGCGTCTGTTTCATGATCTTTGGCTCATCCATCATCTGGCGCCGCATACAAGGTAGAAATTCTTTTGTTTACCCAATTATCTAGGATTCGTCTTACCACGGAACAGATAATCTCTATCTGTATTCGACGGTGATTACCTTTTGAAATTGATGACATCTTTGAAGAAATAACCTGTATAGAAAGAAAATCGATGATGAAGTTGTGAAGCATATTTTTGGATTCCTTTAGTTAAATTGGAAGGTGTGCGGGTTTATCCCAGGTCTCTAAACTATCAGATTCGCGATAAAACTTTAGTTTTGCACTAAAGTTTCACACCTTAGGTAGTAGAAACGCATTCTACATCACCATGATGTCTGAGAAGATCGTAAATTACTCAATGCGGACGCGTCTGCTAACTGACAGGGGCGAAACGCTCGCATAACCCGTGTGCAACTTTGCATCGGAGGCGTGTTATCAAAGGCTGATCTATAGGCGTGCATCGCATGAGAGATCAAACCACTGGATAGCGATTCCTCGGAGTGCGCGAGCAGTAATGAATAACCTCGGCTGCGGTTGTCTTTCAATGATCGGGCGGGCGCCGAAGACTGTCTTCGGTGCAACTTACGTTCAATACCTTTGACAAGCCATGCAGCGTTCGTTCCAAGATATGTAGGAACCAAATCGTTTAGAAAAGAGAAATATTGTATGCTCGCACTGATCTGCAACGGCCTGTGTCCAACCCGGTGCGGGGAAGCCTTAGAATACAAGGTCTTGGTTGCATACTAGAAGACGAGGTCTAGGATGTCTAGCAGAATACAGATCGATTTTCTGCTCGATATATATAAAAAGAGCTGAAAATGGATACCAAACTCACATTGGGCACAGTATACCAAACAGTAGCTTCTCTTAGAACAAAATTGAAATCGAAGCGAATACGTCACTAGTCGTAAGGGCTCGGATATGGCCGCCAGAAGTCCGTTACTCGGCCCACGCGGATATTCAAACGTTCGAAAAATCGCCAGCCTTTACCTGCGCGTAACGCTAACCAAAGACGTTCGTCGAGACGTACCCCTCTGCCCACATTCCTCGCACCCTCTTCTCGCAATGCCCTGTCCCTCGAGGGAGAGTCTACTGTTGTCTCGGTATACTGTGCAGTGGGCAAGATGACCAGTTCGCCAGAACAGCTTCCAGGTTCTGTGTATCTATTACGGCGTCCACTCCCTCCCCCCTTTATCATGAAATAAATTAGGATTACCATGAATAGTTTTAGTTTTCAAGCATTAGCGAGTAAACGTAGAGTTAAGCGGTTCAATCGGTAGAAACAGAGGTGGGCTTAGTTAGACTCATAAAAATTACCTAAATCAAAAACGCGTGAAGGAAACCTAGAAGTGATATCAGAGATAGGTAATAGAAATGCCATGGTTCGAAGAGCATTTAAAGATTTCTTTACGCATGAAACTGCCATATTATGTCATAATACAAACATGGATTTCTCCGTAATAGGAATTGAAGTCGAAAGGAATATAAACGTTGCCGATATGACATGAACATTACCTCAAAAAGGTCTTTTCTGGACCAAAATATTAAGATCGAGAGGAGAGACCTCTTTCGAAGAGTATAAGATAAATATTGAAACATACAACTCTAACATTATTGTGTGTATATTATGTATATCAATGGCATCGCTGAGGACTGATATAAATATATCAATAGAACATAATGTTGATCGAGTATATACGATTTTCTAAGTATTGCATAAAAGCAATAGAGGAACAGAATTCAATGGTGCATGGAGGTACCACTTCCATGTTCCGAAAAATGTGAGAGAAGATTGTAGAAGCCCACTATCACAAAGAATACCAAGCGAAGGTACCATAAAACTCGCTTACCGATCCTAACAACCACGACCACAGTCATGCTCATGAGACAATGACGTCAATTTCAGCTTTATCAATAGCACGGCTTGTTAAAGGTCTAGATGTGGTCACTCGCGTGCACTGGGCATGCCACGAGCGAGGAGATGGCGCTGAGATAGGCCCTCCGCCTATCGCGCTGACAGCCGGCGACTGAACGCTTTTAATGTCCATGTTTAGAGAGCTGTCAACTGGTCAACGCGGCGCGGCGCCCCGATACACTAGGTCGACGTTAATGCTTTAATGCTATTTAATGGGCGGCGGCTCGATTAACCATGCGTAAATTTAAATACGCAATGCGGTTGCGGACGGAAAGCAAAAATTCTCTTGGAACATGAACTGGACTGGCATAAAACACATCGCGAGGCATGCAGAATGACAACGAATTATATGTCGAGAAGGCGAAATTACTCTCCATGCATGTAATGTAAGAACATCGTCTTAATTCATTTCAGGAGAGCGCCATGTCGTAATATTGGTATTTAGACATTTGATTAGAGAGTTCAAGGGCAGGTCACGCTACAAAAACCTTTCTAATTTTAACATAATTTTATATTTAAGTTTTGCCTGCTGAATTAGAGCTGGTATACATTAGGCGTTGGACATTACCTTAGGCGCGCGACAGCGTACTCACCGCGCGTATCTCGGCGTTATCTCGGCGTTCGACGACCGTTAGTAGGGCGTGCGCACTGGCTCAGTTTGTAAATGGACGTGAAAGTGATTGCTTGTGTATGGCTTTAGAGTGATAAAGCTTGTGAATATGGTACCCAATTATTAAATACTAGCTGACCCGACAGACGATGCCCTGTATAAACTTAAATAAATTTGTCGTTGATCGTTTTGTAAATTTGCGAGAAGCTATTGGAATATGTAAACAATGGATAAAAATCGGTTGTGTGACCCCAACACTTCCAGGAAATTATAACCCCTTATCACGTCAAACCCCCCAACCCCCCTCCCCCACCCTCCCAAAACTCCATTACCCCTAATCCCCCCACCCCTCCTTCCAAACTCCACTCCCCTACTTTTCCCCCCTCTCCACGTCCCCCCCAAACACCCCCCAAAACCCATGAAACCCCCCTCACACACAAACTCCACCCCCTCAACCCCCCCAACCCCTCAACATTGTGGTTCCTTGGTTAGACTAAAAAACGTCCAAATACGACCCAATACATCCTTGGCAAACATATGTGGGCGACGAAAAGTTGGGTTTCGTTGTTTCCGTAGTTATGTATATTTTTTACAATAAATTTTTAGTAAGATATCTTGGCATTTCGAATTATTGCAGCATTTCAAAATACAGATCGAAAGCGAAATAAATAAATTGAAATATAAATAAAATAACTACGTTCGTTGGATGGACAAAAACACGAAAGTACAAAAATGTTTTTTTTTATTTAGGCAGGAATGCGTTATTCCGGATGTATCTCAAGATCTTCCAGAATATTTTTCAATTAAATAAATTCGACTGTTATATTTCCATCTCGAGGGCATAGCTAAAAAAGCATCAACCTAATATATCGTTCGTAATCAAAAAAAAAGAATTACGGATTTCCATCGTTCGAATCGTGAGTAAAAAATACCCTTTCAGTTTATCCCGACATTTTCCAATTTTCCAGGAAATTTTTCTAATTTTTCTTTCTGTAAGGACCTTATTTGAACTATTATAAACATTTAAAGAAAATTTCCAAGTCGGGTAAGCAGTTCAACCTAATATGCCATTACCAACGATTAGCAATTTATTTTTATTTATATAAATAATATTTTATATATCACTGCAGATCAACATTGCTAGAATGGAATAGCCATAATAGTTTTTGTCTCTTAAGAATATTTAATGCCTAATAAAATATACACTGCCTAATAAAATATACACAAAATGTCCAAAATAAATATTTAATAATCGGTTGTGTCACCTCTAGATTGCACGGCAAGTAGCCAAGGACTGATTTAATCTGAATAATAATTTCATAAATAAAATCGAGAATCACCTCCTCTCGGCCGGCGTACGAACCCAGTTGGGTTCCATTTCGACACCTTAGGCGGCGCGGTTTGTTTCTCGGAAAAGGACGTGTTTGTGCCAAGCGCCAAGATATGACAGATATTTAATTAAAATATATAGCAGAATTGAAATATGATTAGTGTAGCTTGAATACGAGATATTCCAACCAAAATTTTACAATGTCATTTAGGTCCAACAAGTTATATGTGTACCAAATTTCAAATCTCTAAGTTCAATTTCGAGTTTCGAGATTGATATACGACTAGTGCGCCCCCTGGTGGGCGATTTCATCCACAATATTTCCACCTCTTGCCATGACCAAATGATGCCTTCCTACAAAATTTCGGCTGAATCGTATTAAGTGTTACACAGATAGTCACACAGACAGACAGACACCCAGACAGACTTCAATCTGAAAATGGTCTAACTCGTCTCAGAAGGGATCAAGATGGATATTTCCGTCTTCATCTCGAAGAAAAAATTGCGCGTTCACAATTCTTTCCCTTTCGGTCTCTTGGTGGGCCGGAAAAGTAAGATTAAAAGGAAAGTAAAATACACGAAATTACTCGAAAAAGAAACATTTCTCGTTTATATTTTTTTACAATATTTCTGTACACTATTATATATTTGAGAGTGCCTCTTCCGTGTGTTCGGACTAAAATGCAGGCTGCCTTGAAATCATCTTATTCATATTCGTAAAAGATTACGTACTTAGATGTCATGGTATTAATAAATTAAAAAGTGAATATTAAAAACACATTTTAAAAAACAAGCTTTTATTAAAATGCTTTGTCCCGAGCCAATCTGGGTGCAGCGGCCATATCAAAATGGAACTTAGAACGGTCTATTATAATTGAATGCGTATACAAAATTTCCTGTCTGTGCTGTTGACCGTTGAGGAGTCCACTCGTCGGGAGCCAACCCTGGGCGCAGCAGCTATGTCATGGTGAAACTTAGAACGGGCTATCATAATTGAATTCGTATACAAAATTTATTGAGTGTACTGTTGACCGTTGAGGAGTCTTTTCTTCGGGAGCCAACCCTGGGCTCAGCAGCCATGTCATGGTGAAACTTATAACGGGTTATCATACCGTTGAGGAGTCCCTTCGCCGAGAATCAATCCTAGGTGAAGAATCAGGTCATGCTTACAATAAGAATGAATTGTCATCGGAACTGTACCAACAGGTAAAATTTCAACTTCATAGGATATGAGGAAGTGGTTCTAATTCTGCTTGCAAGATTTGACCTAAACAAACATCCTGACAAACATTGCAAGGTAAATAAAAGCTTGTAAAAAACGACTTTTTTATGAAAGATGCTTCATTTTTGCTCTATATTTACCCTTGAATTACAGTTTGGCGCAATGACTCTCAATAAGGTTGTCTCCAGGAGCCGCACCGCCGACGTAAAGCGTCGCCCCCGCAGCGTCCCTGTTCTCGGCAGAGGATTTACAACCTCATTTATAGTGGCGGCGGCGGCGCATTCAAAAACAACTTTATCAATATGAAGGGCATTAATTAAAAGCGTAAATAACACATCGCCCGGCGACTGCCGACTGCCATCGCACAAATAAAACAAACTAGAAAGCAGCCGCCGCGTCGGTCGCTCCTCGTGCTTACCAGTGGGGCCGATAGGGATCACTTACTCGACCAGTATCAGCTTCTTCTGCTCATTTATTCGGCGGAGAGACGGCAAATTAAGAAAATACCACCTCCATGCTGGAGAGGACAGGAGCAGATTTTATCTAAACAAGGATTATACTTGTTAACTTTTTAATTTCTCAATTTCATAGAAAAATTTAAAAGATTTGAGACGGCATCAGTATAATTATACATTCCGAGTCACATTGAGAAACAAGTAAATATATTATAAAGAATAAAAAACACGAATGCCGTTACAGAAAGTGAACTATTGTATTTATAATTATTTTTATGAATCAATTTGTGGTTTATCTATTTATCCATATAGATACATGTACATTTCCGCAATGAACTCAATCAGACCTTTCATTTGACCATAAACACGATATTATGTTTTAACACAATATAACATATTTATGTTAATTTTATGATATTCGGATATTTGGGCATTTAGGTTGATATGTGGACAATTAATGTACTCTATGACACTTGGAATGACATGGCGATTGTAACAAGATCACACACTTCTAAATCGGTTGAAGTGTTTAGAAGTTATGGTTGAATAAAGAATCGGATAATATACATAGATGATACCAAAAGACATCCTCCAAACCTAAACACTCCTTTTTTGTTGGTCTGTCGTGTAAAAAAATGTAATTTATCTCAAAATCCATTTAGTATATCGATGGCTTAGAACGCAAATGTGTTAAGTGACTTTTTTTACGAAAATGAGTTAAGTACTAATGACATCCAATATATTGATCTCCACAATCTGTGCTAATGTGTTAAGCATCTAATAACCAAGGCTTCGAATACTTCTTCGTAAAAACTGTGGTAAGTGCATCAAACAAAGTTTTTTGAAATATTAATGTTGCATAATCATTTACCACTATTGATATCTAATCAAAATTAAATCATCATAAAATGCATAATATGTGTTATCATCAGTTGACACAATATTCTCCAAAGCATGCTTAACCCTATACATGCTTAATGGTTTTATTTACTCTTATAAAAAAATCAAAAAGTAGAAAGATGAGAACAAAATAAAATATAAATAATATAATAAAAATGAAAATGTGGTAACTACATACATTATTATATTACCATATAAAAATGTGGTAAGTACCACCTCTTGTCTTTTTTTTATTAATACATAAAATACTAATAAATAAATATAATTATTATAATATACTATAGGTTAAAAATATTAACTGAAATTATTTCTTCATCTGTTTGATTATTTCTTCGTCGAGATTATTATACCTAAACTTTCAAAAAGCTCTCCTGTAAAATTTAGAAATTTTCACTTGACACATTTGCGTTCTAAGCCATCGAATTATACCACTTTCTATCGTCACGATAAAATCTTACCGTATCGCACAAATCACCGCTTTGCAAGTTAGACGAGAGTCGGGAGATCCTCATTTATTTTGTCAACGGTAGCTACTTCTTCTTTCGATGTTGCAAAATGGCGGCAGGTGATTGGGTAGTGGCTGTGGTGCCCTTCCCGTTATTTCTATTTGACTTACAGTGTCTAGGGAGAATCGATTCCGTCAAACGGTTCACATAAATCATCTGGGTTTTCTTCTCGTTTCCGCCTCCTAAAGCTTTTTTGGTTTATATGTGCTCTTTCCTCATCATATTTCCGTATTTTCTCTTATATTAAACTATTAAATTCAGTTGCTATTCCCTCTTTGAGAAGCGTTGAGGGCTCTGTAGTGTTTATTAAATCTAATCGAATCTTCCTCTGTATTTTTTATTCTAATTTGTTGTTTAGGAAATATCAATTTATGCAAGGCCAAAATGTCGTTTCTGAATCGGAGATCAATCCAAACAGCCTTTATGTCTGGGAGTAAGTTTTGATGTATACAAGTTAAAGAATGAAAAAATGTATTAACTCATCTTAAGCTTCAATAATATTATTAGGAGCAGAACCAATGGCATGTTCGATACATTCACATATTTGAGTGTGTTTGGTTTCAAAATGGACATTAGATTTATTAAGTCAGATAATTAAGACCGGTGGGTGAGTTCTTTTTTTTACTGTTTTAAGCCATTTATGATAAATTTATATATCGCCCTCAAACAGTGGAGTATTAAGCTGCGGTCAATTTCGAGGAATGGCGTCTGAATCCATGCTTCGGAATTCCCAGCGCCCTCAACATCTCGTCAAGTTTATTAAGGCGACATAAGACCTTAGAAAAATATCCGAAATGGGCGGACATGCAAAGAAATAAATAGAATTGAATAAACTACAACTGGCGAACCCGTCACCTCAGGAAATTTTAACGATTGTTCGTTCTATCTCCCGTGAAGTGATCACAGAAGACTTGGACAAAACAGTCCACCGTCAAGCTCCGCCACATGCCCGTAAGAGGCCAACGCCTTATCCACGAGATAACCAGGTATGTTACCCAGCGGGCTTACAATCAAGCCCTTACTACCAATTGCGACCGGATTACTCCGGTCTCTCGATTATTACGAGTTCGAGGTCGCTTGCGCAGTTCTCTCCCCTACGAAGCGGTGAAACTGTGTAAACCGAATCTATCGCGGACCACGTCATCCTCTGCCCGGCTGTTCGCCCAGGATCGGGTAGCCGATGGTCGTTTCAAGAGCAGTCGCCGTAAGGTCCGCAACCACCCCCGCTCTATAGGAAACAGTACTGCTTCCATACTCCCCGGACTGTTAGTCAGAGTGCACAATCGATTGGCACGGTGCACAGACCGTCCAGGAGCGCCAGAAGGTTGACTCCTAGGGGAAACTAGCCCTAAAGCCAGAGTCCTGCCCGAGCTCGAACTTCATGCGTGGAGTCCGCCGGATGGGTGTTGATGAGGTGACCATCTGTGTGACCAACCCTGAACAGAATGGGTCTTCGTTGCCAACTCAGCAAGGGCCCATTAGCAAGCGAAGGAATAGGCGGGGTCAATTTTGTAGGGTTTGTCCAATAAAAACCAGCGTTGACGAAGCGTCAGGCACAGATTCCACGTCTACTCGCGCCGGCCACCAGGCCCATACTAAACTTTCGATCGCAGCGCTGGTACAGAATAACTTCCTTTGCGCAGTGGTGGCATAAGGGTGTTAATGGTAAAGCATATTTAGCGTAACTCTCAGAGTGCTCCAACGTCTCAATTATTCGTAATTGATTGAGGGCCTATATAAAAATGTGGCTAAGCGCGACGCTAGAAAATTAGCCAGTCGAAATAATGGAATTAAAATAAAACACACTCACCGTTTAAATTGTAGGATTAATCGCACCTGAAAGTTTTCGAAATCAGTTTAAAGCCTTAATGTCCAGTGCAATGTGCATTTTTTTAGTCCAAATTGTAAATTGGTTCGTTATAGAGGGATTCACTTCGAAACTTTATTAAATTATTGCTTATATTTTTCAAAAAAATCATGAAACTAAAATTCCTCAAATATTCTCGTTCCCAGATACGCCTTAACCATCATGTCGCCTTAACCATACCAGAGCGGCATGTGCTGTGCTGGAATCAGCCTTAAATATTAAAGGGCTGCTTCTAGGTCAGATCTATTTCTTGAAGTCGCCCCTGAGTTATCAACTCTCGACCAAGCATTCACCCTCATCTTAAGTAATACGTGTACTCGTATTTCAAAGGAAAATTTCAATCAAATTTCTAAGGAAAGTGTAAACACTAAAAATATTCGTCACTGCCGCCTTAATAATACATTATGTTGTCACTTGAGATAAGTTTTATAATACCACTGCTTTAAACACCAACTGCAGCATAAATACATTCATCGATATCCGGTGCTGAGACGAGGGTTGCATGGCATTTAGAGGCGTTTGTAGCGCGCCTTTGTGAAAATAGCCGGCGTGAAATTGAGTTTCGTGGTCGGGAATGGAGCGGATTTGATTTAACATTTAACATTTACGGCCCGTTGCGGTTATACGGTCATTTGTAACAGGGTATTCCGCAGTTATACGATTGCTAAACTCTTGGATAGAAGATATAAAGAGCTACTCTCAGAATATTGTAAGTACACTATTCAGACCGATATAAAGCGCACCATTAGATATATTAAAATTCGATATATTAGATATAGATATTAAAATTCGATAAATTAGATATATTAAAATAACGAGAGACATTAAAATTCCTTGATTTCTTAATATAATTTGGCTTTAGGACCTTTCAGGTTATATGAACGAAAGAGAATGAAGCTGGAACAGGCCCTCATATATTATATGACATTTACTTTGAATTTGTATTCTTCATTTGTATTTTATCGAGTAATTTTTATAATGATACTATGAGTAGGGGTGGTAAATCTAACAAAAATATTTATGTTTATTAGGCTTTTCTATAAAGTGCTAAATGTTCTCAAAATATAATATTATGTGCCTACTTGTCTGTGTAAAGTTTTTTCAGTTTACTCTTAAAGAATCGATTTCATTTGAAGCCCCCGGTACGAAAATTTGATTGGTAGTAAAATCGAGAGTTAACTAAAAGCGTTATGTTTTTATAAATGAATTAATGTTAACGCCATCTAAGCAGAATATTTTAAAATTAAATAACTTTTCGTAACATAGTAGTAAACGTACCTGACAATAGATGGCAGCACGTGTATTATTCTTCAAAAATAATGATAATGTAAGTAATATCAGTATTCGGTCTGCTATACAAATATCAACAATCATTTTGTGGAGCTTTGGAATTAAAGTTACAATTTTATTTATATCTACTGTTATTGATATTGATATTTAAATACAGTGGAGTGAATATAGTTATAAAATATTGTAAGATATGGAAGAAACCAGTTCAAGTGATGATGAACACTTGAGAGTATACTCCAGTAGCGTGTCGTAGTTGACATGAACATTTTTTTTTCTTATGACTTATGAGTTTTAGGTGTTGTACTCAGCATGTATAGTTGTTTGCTTTTTGGGCAATTATAATGTTGTAAAAGGGCTTATCATAAAACAATAAAGAATTTTGTACCTGGGAATTTGAGGTTTGAACTATATGTATACAAGAAAATTCTTCATTTACCGAGACTTTCTATTATTTTAATAGTCTTTATGTTACAAAAAAATGTTTATTTACTAAAGTGTATTTTACCAAAGACTACTTACTTGTATTTTTCAAAGAGCAATGTGGTAGCATTTGCAAAAGCAAGCACTTCGGTCTCAAACGCGCCGCCAAAGAGCCGCAATAGACTTCTCCTTTTTCCACGCCTCGTTGCGTTGACATTGGCTGTTGAGCGATAAACGCAAACAGCTGCCAAATAATGTAGGCGAAACAGTGACATTTTATTTATTTGCGCGGTCAGTTGGAAAGACAGCTTGAAATTGCAGGGGATAATCGATTTCTCAGTTTGCTTTAACAAAGGAATTTTATTTTGTTTGATGGTTTTTTGCATTGAGTTTGCTAAGTTGTAATGCCAATGTTTATTTAATGTGCGTACATAAAATAAAAAAAAATTGATTTAAATAATTGGGTAATCAGTTGGCGTAATGTGTAAGGCATCACAGCTGGCGGAATGGGTAAGGTACAAATAAGGCCGGAAAATACACAAGAAAAGCTTGTAACATCCAACAATCCCTTAAAGGTAATCCCAAAAGGGGCGGATTTAAAACGAAACAATCGTTTTGACAGGTTTTGCTACACAAATTAATTACGCCAGCTAATTGCCTTCACTTCATACTCGGAATCCACTAAATGGCTTCACTTTATACTCGAAATCCACTTGGGTAACGCTCAAGTGTAATTGTTATTGTGAGGCCTAGCAAATCCATGGTGAGGCCTACCAAATCCGTTCCAAGTTCAAATACAATTTAAGAATCCGCAAATTTATATAGCCATCGCCATCGATATATAAAGCCTAGATATGCCCTCAAGTACAAATTAAGTAAATAATATCCGTTGCGCGTAAAAACACGTGACAGAAAGAGAGCAATACATTGAACAGTATGCGAGATCGCATAGCATGGCAATATTCGTTGCCAGATCGCTTACACCGAAAAGTACTGGCGGAATTATTACTGGCGGCGATCCGTGTTGGTATTGAAGTGGTCATTTTCGCGCACGAATAGCCTATCTAGGTCCTTATACATCAATGGGCAATTGCACTATGGAGCAGAAATTTAAAACCCTTAAGGACGGAATGCAATATGAATATTTTGAGGTAAATAATATAAAGACTACTTAGAGAGGAATAAAATATCACTTTCTTTGACACTGCGGTTCATTTCTGCGTAGGGTCACTTCATCATTCTTTACTTTTTTAAAGTCTTGCCTAGCCTAATGTCTCCTTAGACTTTAGCAAGGTTATTACTATTAATGTCCAAATTTTAGTGAATCTCATTTTATGTTTTGGGGGTAAGATCCTATATTGAAAAAAATAAAGATCATGTCCAGTTTTTCTCTTCTTCTTCATTTTTTTTTGCCTCTGGACACAGTAAACAGATGGTAGCTTCTCTTAGAATAAAATTGAAATCAATGCAAGCAACGTCACGAGTCTTAAGGGCTA
This sequence comes from Micropterix aruncella, assembly GCA_944548615.1. Lineage (NCBI taxonomy): Eukaryota > Metazoa > Arthropoda > Insecta > Lepidoptera > Micropterigidae > Micropterix > Micropterix aruncella. The sequence goes on along the minus strand of OX155955.1, from coordinate 20,580,365 downwards.
CCACAAATCTTAATACCGACTGTGCTGCCGTTGAATAAAATTATCAGAAAAAAGCGGGCAAGCGAGTCGTCATATCGCCGCCCCTCTCGTAACGATAACCAGAGGCGTTTGCTGTAACGTATCCATCCGCTCACTTCCCTCGCACCTTATCTCCGCCACGCCTTGCCTCTCGAGAGTGCGCTTACTGTTCTTACTCGTTGTACTGTACCAGGTAACCTCGCTCTATCACCATCTGGCTTCATTAAAAAAATCGCACTAAGTTAACTATGCCATAACCTGTTTATTTTTCCAACCGATGCTTTTGACTGGAATGAGCAGCGAGCGTTGTCGATTTTAATTAAAAATTATCGCCACGCCATCGCGCCAGGCCAGTGGGCGATTGAAATCAGTGCCGACGTGCATAAAAAGCGCCTCCTATCCGCCCCGCCGACATCTGTCACCGCACCGCGTCCTCCCGCTGCAACGCCTGGGGGGCACCTATTTGCATCCATAATCACAACTGTCATTCAAGCGGCCAAAGCCGTGAGGAAGACGTATCCCATCATGGAAATGATGCTTCCAAAACTATGCACTCTATTAAGGCGACATGAGACCAGCGTTGACGAAGCGTCAAGCCCAGATTCTACGTCCGTTCGCGCCGGCTACTAGGCGCATACTAAATGCTCTATCGCAGAGCTAGCACAGAATAACTATCTTTACCCAGTGGTGGTATAAGAGTGTTAATGGCAATACATATTTAGCGTAACTCTCAGAGCGCTCTCAAGTTTTAATTAATTTAGGACCTAAATAAAAAATGTGGCTAAGTACTAGCCTGGTAGAATTAACCAGTCAATATAATGAATTTATAATATAACACACTTACCCCTTACATTGTAGGTGTGAACGCGCCTGAAAGTTTTCGAAGTCAGTTTAAAGCCTTAATGTCCAAGGCTATGAGCAACTTTTTTGAGTCCAAATTTTAAATTGGTTCCTTATCGAAGGATTCACTTCACTATCGAAGGATTCACTAAATTAATGCTTATATTTTTCAAAAAACTCATAAAACTAATATTCTTCAGATATGGTCGTTCCCAGGTACCATGTCGCCTTAAATTGTCTATAGCTGAAGGTGATGATCAAACTTGCGACAGCCAAACGGAAAAAAATGAAAATCTAAGTAAGGTTAAAATAGCAAAAGATTCTTTATGAAGTTCTAATCACGAATAAATTACAATGCTGATATGAGGACAAGGTGATATAAGATATCTAACAGTTTCTTGCAGATTGGGCCTGGTGACTTATTTGTTATTTAACTCAACTCGCGGTTCAATTCCCATCTGGTAGCCTCCTCGAAGACTAGGAGGGACTAACATGTAAAGGAATCTGTGAACCCTGCCACGTTTGAGTCGTAGACAGGTGATCGTTTGCTTTAAAATATGGGAACACCTCGAGCCATTCTGGGTCGCTTTGCGCATTGTACAGCGTTAGCAATCGATTATGCACTCCGGCCAATAACCGAGGGAGTGGGCGTCGTTGTTAACCTGATGTCAGCTACCTTTGAAACAACCCGTTGGCCACCCGATCCCACGTCAAATTAGTAAGAAAATAAGTAAAGGACGCCGCGGTCCTCAAGAAATTCGAACTGATTTACTGCTAACATCAGAAAGAGGCAGCGCAATTGACTTCGAATCTGGACGGTGAAATCCACCAAAATCTGGTAGTAAGGTCATGAGGTTGGCACGCTGGTTTCACATTTCAGTCCCCATGGTAAGGGGTTGGATTCTTACGGGCTTGTTGTCTTAGTTAACTGCTGGACTGTGTTGTCCATCAGTCTCTGAGTTCACTCCATGGGATAGAGGAAGATCTGTAGGAGCCTATCGCTCCACACACCCACAACAAAAAAGTTAATTTCACAGAATAGAAAACTGCAGACTCGCTCAAAGTTACACGAGCCAGCTGCAGTTAATTTCCAACTAAATTTGGCAAATATTGCCCAGGCAAGCGACATATGTCACACAGCTATTACATCACCATTTCAATCGATCGACATCATTCCCTTGGTGGTCAAGTACACCTACACACCTCTACACATCATTCACTTGGCGGACAGTTACGCGACTATACACATCATTATCAAGCAGTACCTACGTTATCCGCGACATCAAGCGTCAAGCCTCGCTCCTCGACTACACACTGCAAACACACTACCACGACTTCACCTCGCGCCCACACTACTACACAACGGCGAATCAACACACAAGGCGTTAAGGACTGGCGACTTCAACTCAACTATCTTCAACCTTCTGATTAAACTCTTCTACTTCGACATCCACGACTTTCATTAACGGAGCAACCTTCATGATGAGAACCACCCTTCGCTCACAATCAATTGGAGTCCAGTGAAGGGTGGCCACTCTCACAGATCTGATATGGTTAAAGCTTTATTGGTTGGCGAGTTCGCCGGTAGTTGTTGACAACTCTTAAGTAGCATGATGATAATCAACCAACTGTTAGTTTAAAAGATGACTCACCAGAAGGTTTTAATATACACAAATCTCAAATAGATGATGATCCCATTGCAGAGTTGAAACAATCAAACCTACGTATAAATATGATAATATTATAGAGCATATATTTACGAAGTCACCAACCAAAACATCATGAGAGACTTCAATATAAATAAATGCTCTTAAGATTTTTGGCTTAAAGTCAGCGAAATTACTCGAAAAAGGACTGTATTCATGATTTCTTTCATTAAAGATATTAAAGAATTTCATTAATTAATTAATTTATTTAAAAAATTAGGAATTAAATTTACACAATGATTTTGCGTCACTCCTATCTAGACAGTGCCTGTTTCATAGAAAACGCTATTTCTAAAGATAATAATTTAAAATGAATATTTTTATAGTTTAGTTCTCTGAAAAAGATGTTAGGAACTTGCTACAGTAAATTAAAAAAATAAATAAAATAAAATTAACAAAATAATAATTAAAAAATCAGAATAATCATTAAATAATAAAGCAGTAGAAAATAATTATAAACTAAATACCTGTACAAAAATATTATATTTTAAAAATCTAAAGCTGAATTCACTCTTGTTTACAAACAGGTAATTTATATCGATGTGAGGAGTGTAAAAATAAGAGTATGTGTATATAAGCTTGGACCATTAAGTAAACAACCAGCAAGAAACTTGAAGCCTTTGAGATGTGGTATTACCGAAGAATGTTGAAGATTAACTGGGTCCATAGTCATAAATGTGGAAGTTCTACGGCGCGTCAACCGATCCCGAGAACTCTTATTGACCATGAAAAAGAAGAAAACCAGTTACTTAGGACATGTACTTCGACACGATCAGTACCAATTTCTTCAAGTAATTATGATGGGTAAGATTGAAGGGAAGAGACGCGCTGGAAGAAGAATAAAATCGTGGCTGATTAACATCACGTAATGGACTGGAAAAGCCAGCGTAGAAGACGTATATCGCTTGGCAATCGAAACGCATACGAAGAGCTGACGGCCAACCTCCTATAGTGAAGAAGCACCTGTGAGGGACCACCCCTCACTAGACTCCAAATTATTCGGTGTGAGGTGCTGGTGTCAACTTGCGGGTTATCTCCGTATTAAAAGCCGATTTGAAGTATATCAGAAGGTGTTTATTGAAAGTTGGATATTGCCAGTTTGTAACGCTTCCCGAATAGGTTATATTGACGCGAATGTATTGGCTATCTGCCTGAAGCTACGAGGGTGTATGGATGAGGATTGTACTTGTGATCCTAGTATCTCGTACTGGGCATGGCTCAAGTCTGTGGGAATGCAGACTGATGCTTCTCACCTCGATAAGGAAAGGAAGGAAAAGGTAACCAAGAAGCCGGGGTACCGAGGTATGCCGTCGCTATCTTGGGGGAAACCAAGAGGCCGGGGTACCGTGGTATGCCGTCGCTGTCTTGGGGGACGTGATCACTCGAGGAATGATACTTTGGTTGCTTTTTCGCCGGTTTATATAGGCTGAAAAATGATGCAATCCAAAATGTTCCGAGTAAAAGTATTGTTTCATCGTGCTGATTCATCGCTGTACGAGGTAGAATAATAGCTGAATTTGTGTCAGTGTATTTTACTGGAAATCAATGCATTTGTTGATTGCATGTGATGGTACTTAAGGGCCGTTACACACCGAAAGAAGAAGAAGAAGTGTGTAAATATATTGCTGTTTTTGAAGAATATTCTGACTTTAACCAAAATCCTCACATATTCAATGAGTCGTGCAAATATTGAGAACATTTATTATTCATATTGCGGGCAGAAGTCGAGGCACACAGGCGACGTGCACCTAAATGCAGGGACAATAAAAAAAGGCGCTTGGGTCGCTTTGCATACAATGAAGTCACGTGTGTCTCTATCGTTTTGTTAGAAGAACGCCTCTCTGAGGCGGCCGCTCTTGCCGCATTAAAATTGGTACGTGACTCTCCCGTCGCATGAAATGTGGCTTCATTGAAAATACGCCCACATTTTATGTGTCACGATGATGAACATTTTGTAAGAACGGTTGGGAGTCACCTTAGACACAGTATACCAAATAAACCTTAGACACAGTATACTTGGTATACTGTGCCTTAGATACAGTGTCGACTCGATCAAAGCTTAATATACTTTATGAACTGTTGGTTTAATCAACTTATAACGCAAATCAAATTTTGGAAGATGTAATTATTGTTTGTTTAGGGTCAAGACTGCAAAATAAATAAACAAGTAAATATATTAAAAATAATAGAACACGACTGCCGTTTTAAAAAGTAAACTATTGCATTTATAATTATTTTTAATACGGATTTGTTATGAAAATATTTGTGGGTTATTTATTTTATATTATAAGATATATGTATATTTCCGGAATGTACTCAATCAGACCTTTCATTTGACAATAAACACGATATATTTATTTTAATTTATTGGAATTTGGACAATTATACTTGATATTTAGAGAGTTAAAGTACCCTATGATATTCGTGATGACATAACGATTCTAACAATATCACATACTGCTAAATCAGTTCAAGTGTTTAGAAGTTGGTGAAATAAAGAAAGGGAAAGCATACATATATGAACACTGAACACTTTACTCTCCTTTTTTGTTGGGCAGTCGTATAAAAAGAAACCTTTATTTAGATCAATTTTGGAGAAGAAACAACGAATTTGAGACAAAATAAAAAATATCTTCCTGGAAAATCGAACAAATACCTAGTCGAGACCGATGGCATAGTGGTTGGGTCGCCTGCTCGTACATTGCAAGGTTCGGGTTCGATTCTCAACTTGGTCACCATTTTCCTTTGGGGTTAAATTAACGGAAATGCATTTGAACTATATCGATCGACTGCAATAACAACACACATACCTATTAACATATAAACACTTCATAGTAGGGTTGGTTGTAAGAGAGTGTCGTTTGATGATAATCCCTATATGTATCCTTATTGCTTCAAAATGTTGTAAGTACATACCTGCCTACGATCTTTTAAATCACACTAATTTCATCATATTGATAACCTATTTCAAATAGATACATAACTATGCTAATAACAAATATAAATGAGAAACGATCATTAAATCCATTAATTAATTATTCAATATTATATTTAATTGATAACATTATAATAAACGTGATTGGTTGAAGTAAACATAAAAACATATCTATAATTAAAATGAAACAGGAAATACCGTGATCCACATCTGCATATCTAATTATTATAAATTTTCTTATTTAAGATTATTAAAAGTAGGTTTAGGACAATTTACACCAACGCAATAGTTAAATTGGGTAATACGGTTTTAAAAATCTTTTAACTTTTTCGACTTGCCTGTGCCCCGCAGGTAGATTTATATTGCTCTTGTTATAGATTATAAACCACTATCAACCACATTGTGCTTTTCGTATGGTATATATGTAAGTGTAATAATATAGGTAATAAAATACATAATATGTATGACATTCATAAGCTGATAGTTGATAATCAAGCCCGGTGATGAAACGAATGCAATGTCTCATTTTTTTAGGAATGCAGTGTCTCAGTTTATAGTAGGTAATTTGTATGTGGTTATCAGAAGATACGGAAATAAAAATGTGAAGTGGTCCAATCGCTACTACGTATTACGTAATACTCTCCGCTAATGAGAGTGCGTCTCGAGCGGTGACCGGGCTACTTGGATGCCCCAATTCTAACCACAAGAGAGGGCCCCGTTAAGAGAAATACCTTAGCTTAACTTAAACGGCTATTGGTGAAAACAATTATCGCAAGTCGCTCTTAGAGATTTATACTTAATTTTCAACTCAGCATGCTATTGACTCGCAGGGCTCACTACTTGGTCCATTGCTGTTCTTAATTTTAATCAATGATATAGCTAGCTGTTTTCTAAATAGTCACTTACTATGTTTTGCTGATGACATGAAGATTTTCAAAATCATTAAATCGGTCGGTGATGTCGCCGACCTTCAGGCGGACCTTTCAAGATTGGACAGTTACTATCTCTCTAATAAAATTGACCTCAATCCATCCAAGAACACCGTTGTCACCTACACCCGTAAAAAAATATTTACTCTAGCCTCATACTCATTAAAATTTCATAACTTGCAGAGGTGCAGCGTGGTTAAAGATCTTGGTGTCATTCATGATTCTCATCTACTGTTCGATAATCACGTTCAATCTATTGTTTCTAAAGCTTCCAAAGCTTTAGGTTTTGTTATCAGGAGTGCAGCTTGCTTTCACCGTGCTAAAACTTTCAAGATCCTTTACTGCACTTTTGTCAGAAGCATCTTGGAATATGCATCTCAAGTATGGAACCCTTGTTATGACAAATATATAAACAGAATCGAGCGCATTCAAATGAAGTTCATGAAATATCTCTGCTTCCGTCTGAAAATCCCATACAGCTCATCTAACTATTTCAATTTATGCAAGAAATTTCATATCCTCCCCTTGATTAAGCGGCGTGAAACCGCGGACTTAACCTTTTTGGTAAAAATTACCTCCAATAATATTAACTGTCCTGACTTACTAAATAAAATTAATCTCCATGTTCCTTCCAAACTCAATAGATTTAACCCTGCTCTTCATGTTCCTCATGCTGGTACCAACTATAGGCAAAATGCATTTCTGTGGCGAACAAGTGACCATTTCAATGACATGATTAAACGCTTTGACTTTGATCTATTCTGTACGAGTGTTAACTCAGCTAGGCAGCGGCTGAACAGTAAATTTTTTAGCATTAATTGTTGAATAATTTTTGATGCATTCTTAATCGATAGCTTTAATTGAAGATCACATATGTTTCTACAACGTTATTTAAACGTGAAAACCTTTAATTGGCTCTCTGCTATGTTACTCCGGCATTGTTAAATTATAATTAGCTGTTGGTTTTCCTGAAAATAAATAAATAAAATAAATAAATAAATAAATAAATAAATAAATCTTCATAAAATTTGTAACTATATAATCTACAAAAATGGCGTGTATTCCAGAAAATTACTCCCGTTCTCTATACTGCCGTCGTAAATGAAAACATAGTAGGTAGCTTGAAAAAGACGTTTTGAGAAAAACGCGGTCAAAGTTCAGTTGTTAAATATTTGTTTTCATGAACAAAGTAATCAATATAGATTTTTTCTTTTAATCTTTAATATTTAAAAATAGTTAAAACTTCAATTCTACATAGAAATATATATTAAATTATAATTGTTTAATAATTAAATTAGACGTTGTGTTTTAAATTAGGAAAATAATTTGATAAATTTTATATTTTTAAGCTATAATACCGTAACTGAGTGGTTACTGTGTTATAGGTAAATTTTACCCATTACTGTGTTCTAACCATGTAAAATAAATATATATTCTTTTAAATAAATAAAAAACTGCAGGCACCTTTAACACATTAATTGAGATACTGTGATTAATTCGTGTATTAATAATTAACTTTTAACAAAATTTTATCTAAAACCACAGTATCTGAAGAAGCCGTATAGTAACCAAACAAATACATTCCATGCTTATATAAAGTATTGAAAAAGATCTCAGTAAATAATAGGTTACTGTATTTTAACTTAAAAAATATACATACTGTGTTTTTTATTAAAAATATTCAGTTTTTTTTAAAATACTGTGTTTGTATCTAAGGTATCTCGGTAACTATCCATCGACAGACAAACGGAAAAATTTGCTTAATAGTACTCCAACTCGTGATTTTAAAGAACCAAACTTGTATAAAAACAGTAAATGATGTTACTGTGTTTTCATTTACGACGGCAGTATAAAGTTGTCGACTTTCTCGACGTGGTCTCGCAGTAAGGCACTGGGAGACCATGTCGGCACAGTATTATGACGTCGGCATGCATGTGGTATCCATCCACTTTTACAATTCGGAAGTCACTTCTGCACCATCACAACAAACAATCTTACTTGTCCCACATGCAATGCATGCGAGCGGTACTATCTCTTGTGCAGTTGAACAAAGCTCTTAAAAATCCTTGCAACCAGAAGTCATATTACGAAAGCTTTTGCTTTTCAATCGCTCTCGCAATTGCAAATTATTAGATATTACTTAAAACGTGAATTAGATAAACTTTAAATGTGATGACATCCGCTACCTGCGTTCATGCATATTACTGTTCGGAAGCTAAATGTAGCGTTTGACATCAAATAATATTTTGTAACAATATTCCAAATACGAATTCATTACTTATTAATCAACCTTAAATTTACTATTACTGATTGCAAAGATTTGTTTTTATTACATCAACTTTTTAATGTTTTTGTTTCAAAATTCAGCCAATAGCAGTAGTATTTTTTTTATGGCATGCAGTGCTTAACCCATGTCTTTTGACCGGTCGGGTATCTGTATTCCAGGACTTCCCAACCGGTGGGGCGTGCCCCCACCCCGGGGGCGTAAAGAGATCTTAGGGGGGGCATGAAGTAGTGCAAATTAAGACTAAGCAGCGAAATCGTCTTGCAGTCGATAATGATTTGATGATAGCTCTGTCAAAAACAGAACCTGATATCGACCTACTCGTTCAAAAAATGCAGGCGCAAACATCCCATTAATAAATAATATATCGTGAGAAATAAATATCGTAAAAATAATTTGTGTTTTTTATTGAATCAAGGAAGAAACTATAGGGGGCGTGATTGTTTTTATAATCCGGGGGGGGACCATGCAAAAAAGGTTGGGAAACTCTGCTGTATTCTCTGATTTGAATAACGAGAGAGATTTGTGTAACGAGTTTCGTTAAAAATGACAATGATAGCTATAGCTAGGGTGTTCATGATGCCGTTTAAAACGATTCTCTATTTGTATTGGCCAAAAGTGATTCCATCGTGTTTATAATAGGGTGGCAGTTTCGTGATTTTACACCTGCTCCAGGAAACCGAGACATCCATCCTAATCACTCACCTGCTAGAATGTTTTCTCTATCATACGTAAGGGGAAACAGCAACGCGATACACAAGACCCGATAAGGAAAAACATGAACGCTTAATCTCTCTAATCGCCATCTAATGCTAATTATTCCGTGATTAATCACTCGGCCGTAGTTTCAATTATTAAAAACAACGCAGTTAATTCCAGGCGGCGCTGCGGCAGTCGCCGGCCACCTTAATTAAGCAATCGTCAGGCCGCTCATGTTGTGGCCCCCATAATTTACCCGCATAAGCGGGCTATCCATCAATCCCCGCTACTCGGAATAAAATTATAATTCACTTGACGGACCTGGAGGAAACACGAAACGGCTTCCGAGAAAAGCGCCATTACAATGTCCACTTTATATTAGCTTCGTGACAAATGCAACGGCGGCGGGCGGCGTGCAGGCGATTCAAAGGCTTTTGTGACGCCAGCCTAGCGTGAAGCCTCCGTAAAAGAAGTAAATAAATAAATAAATTCTGGCCTCTTTAGGTCCGTGCAATGATTTTTCGTAGCCCTTATGAAGAAGCGATTGAAGTAGCCCCGTCGGTCGGTACTTCACCCTAAGCGTTTTGAATCCGCCGCTGGCGAAGATTTTCTTATCTAGCCGTTATAACAAACTATGGCACTTGTTTCGGTTGACGTCGACAGAAGTAGTCGCCTATACTGTGCTGTCATTATGTAAGATTTTAGGCCGCCTCAACTCAAGCTCTCATTCAGTAGGTTTCCTTAAAGAGGACTATGCTGAAATGGCCGCTTTGAACCCTGTCTGCGAATGTGAAATGAAGTCGTAGACAGTTGGGATCGGACGTCCCGATCCGAGGGAACTGCACGGGCGGAACTGAGCAGTTTACGCGCCGTGAGAAGTCAGCCAAATTTTGTGCAATCCAGCGAATAGCCGGGGAAGTCTGCAAACGTACGTATCCTAAGAAGCTGATGTAGTTATTGAAATGGCGTCATCTATACTGATATTCTCTTTATCAATCCGTTGGCCATCTGATACCATGTGAGAATGACGGGCAAAGAGCGCCTCGATTTTGATTAACCCCTTACGTCAGGTAGGGGCCACGAAAGCGACCTCGAAACTGTAACCAGACTAGAGGATGGAGAAATGCACTGGGCGAGGTTGGTCCGCTGGGTGCAATTCCATTGCCTCGCGTCACAGTATACCACCAGTAGCTCTACTCTCGAGCTACAGGGCAATGCAGTAAGAGGGTGCGAGGAATGTGGCCAGGGAGTACGTCCCGATGAACGCGAACGGTTAACATTACGAGCAGGTAAAGACTGGCGACCGTTTTGAGCATTCGGATATCTGCGTAGGCCGAGTAGCGAAACATCTGGCGACCATATCTGAGCTCTTACGACTCGTGACGTATTCACTTTAATTTCAATTTTGTTCTAAGACAAGCTACTGTCTGGGGCTGCTGGTGTAGTTTGACTTTTGATCGTGTAATCTATTAAGTCTTTACGTTCACTTCATGGGAGACAGAAATTCAAGACGACGATATAACTTCCTGGGGTGGTGGGTTCGCCCGTAGTAAATGATACCCTTCAATGCCACAATGGAAGTCATCAATTAGTTACAAAATAAATATGTATCTAAACTAAACTTCTCCCTACCTGGCCTCAATATTTGCTGGCAGTGGTGTCCCACCCACACCTAGGGATAAATCAACAAGTATTGTACCCAGTACTGGTAAAAGTTGTGGAGAATGTTACAAGCACACGATTCTGTGACTGACTCTCCGAGCTTCGGTCAACTGTCATGTATCGTGTGTTACTATGAGCTGACCACGGAGGACGTGCTTATGGCGTGCCGTAGCCGACGACAAATCTCCATATTTTATTGCACAGTTTACCTTCTCTATTGTTCGATAAACGAATTACGTTGATTAGATTTTTATGTTGTTGAGATCGAAGGCTAATTGATTTGGCTGATGCTGTAGTATTGTTTTTCGCCGCGCTTACTCTCTGGTGTGTAAATCTCTTCTGATATATTTAAATACCGAAAAATAGTGTCGGTATAAATAATGATACATATCGGGTCTTACTAACCACGGCGGCTCGTGGTTAATACCATCATAAGACTTGACCAAGCCCGACACTCTATCCTGGGAAGCCCCATTCCGGGTGCGTACGTAAAAAAGTATTTTTAAACCTCTACATACAAAAAAAAACACACACACACATACAAAGAGTAGAGAGAGTAAAACGCATACTTACACACACAGACATTTTACACGAATCCCTTTTTTGAATTCCCAAGATATCAAAACGTACATCCGGTGCAAACTCAAAGTCCATTTTTTTTCGAACCTAAGACTCCCCCTAATTTATACATGCTGTAACGCAATGTATTTTTATTTGAAAAAAAAAATTACGTGACGAAATTAACGAGACAATCCGAACATAATAATGGTATATTATTTTCCTTCGACGATAAAAGCTCCTTGAGTGCAAACAGCGAATCAACTGCGATAGCCGTATTTGATTTATTTCAGATTGTTACAGTAAGTCATAACAAATGGGAAGAGATTTGCGGCGTAGTATGAGTAAAGAATACGCCGACATGCGATGATTTAGCACAATTCACGTCTTGCCCCGTCAAGAGAATGATGGCTCATCTCTTCTTTTTTTCCCTGTCATTCGTAGGAGCGGTGAACGCATATAATTATAAACACATCACGGTGCCGTGTCGACGTATCGCAGTTAAGTAATCTAGATTGTACGTTGTGTAGCAAATCAAAGTCGACTGTCAGCAATCAGCGTGTTTCTCGCAGCGAGCGGTTCGCGTGCGCGCTGCGAGAGCCCAAATTAACGGCCCGCATCGCCATCTAAGAGACACGCTATTTAGATGTGTAAACGATCAGCTGTCAAATCGGACGCCTCGACAAAAATGATGCTGCTTTACACGATCAATAGACGACGATCATGCACGAATCCCTTTTACTCGTATTCCTTCTTTTCAAGTGTCGAGAGCGGTCCGATATTATTATTTTTTCTACTCGCTCAATTTTGTTTTAACCAATGTGTTTGTTTGGTCGGAATCCAATCATTCTAAATATAATTATTAAGCTATTGCATAGCTTTTATCGCAGGCCTAGGCCAGCGCGGCGACCGAATAAAGAAATTTCTTAACGAAAATTAATGATTTTAAACTGATAATTACGTCTAAACGAGTACTGGTTACGATTCGAAAAAAATATATGTTTAACAAGAACATTTTCCTAATATTCTTAGCTTTGAATATTTTAGATTTTGTTTATATTACATAGTGTAAATAATTTGTGAAATTAGGTCTAACCGAACACAAAAACGACTACTACGCAAATACTATCTGGCGTATTATTATGAAACCTGCACCATTTTAAAGATAATTTAATTATCTATCTTTTTATCTACGATTTTTTTCGAATAATCCGTTTTTTTTGCTTTATCGAATAAAAAATTCGTGCGCGGCGCTCTATCGGAAGACGTTTAAATTATTCCGAATCATTTGCTTTCGCAGCCGCAAATGATTCGGAATAATATCAACGTTTTCCCATAGAGCTCTGTTATCTGATATCAGAAAAAATAAAATAAATAAAATAAATAAATAATTATAATTGCATACATTGTTAAAAATGCTGTGCAATAGCTTTACCGCGGCTGTCCCCGAGTGCCACACGTATTTTTTTAGTATCAAAAGAAATGTGCCTGTCAGCTCCGACATGCAACTGGAGTGTGATTCTCTCAGATTACAATGTGCTGATTTGATATCTGTTTCATTTCATCATTCGACAAATGTATGGTTAGTATGAGCACAGTGTAATAACACCCAGTAAATTCACTCAAGAGCTACAAGGCAATGCGGGAAGAGGGTGCGACGGTAGTGGGACGAGGGGTGAGTCATGTCGCGTCCATAGTTACGGCGTTGTGGGCTGTGAACGCTGTGGGCGCAGTTTGTGTCCGCGTTCAGATGCTGAACGATGCTTCAAGAAGAAGACGAGTAAACATATTACGATTTGTGGTAGCCCTAAAGATTCCTGACGTCACTTGCTTCGATTTCATTTTTTTTAAGAGAAGCTACTGTCTGGTATACTGTGGTATGAGTTGGCCAAGAAGCTGGCAAATTTAATCGAAGTTATGATCTGCTGTTGGGATTGTTAAACTCTTTTCAATTATCGAACTTTACCGACATTAAACGTAACGCTTTTTGTTAACGTTTTAACGTTCGATTTTATTATCCATCAAATTCTCATGTCTTAGACTTTAAATTAAATCGATTCTTTAGGAGTTAACTCCACTAATAATAATGTGTTTTAAATATAATGAAGTAAATGTATTTATTGACAAATATTAAATATACCAAATTTCCTAAGTCAGGATGTGTCACCATTTCTTCGCATTGACATCAACTTGACAATGTTTTTTTCAGAGTCAATCTGCTAATTGAACTCTGGACTTTAATCTCCGCCAAGGCAGAGCAGAAGGATTTATACAGACGCGGGGCCAGAAACGCATAATGCCTCTGTCCAAATCTAGTTTTCACTCGTTGGTGGATACGCCTGCTTTTATTTCGAGCGTCATGTGAGGGGTTTAGCGAAAAATGACTGTTCGTGCTTCTATGGAAATGCGTAATAATATTTCGCATGTATAATTGCCTCACATTCAATACGTCAAATACCTTAAGCAGCTCGTCGGAAAGATATAAGTAGGTTTTTTATCAATAACGCGATCTATCGCCTTTTGTGCTTTAATTTGCAGATCCAGGTGCAATATGGCCGCACCACCCCAACCAATTTGTCCATGCGACATCTGAGTAACTGAGGTCTGAGTAACTACCAAGGTAAAATTTCATGAGAGACAGTATCAAATACCTTCACAAAAACTAAGAATATATAAAGACTTTGTTGTTGTCTAAGTGGTTTGTAACGCATTGCGTAATGCTAAATATGGCATCGCGGGTTCCCTTATTTCTCCTAAACCTGAACTGACCGTCCGATAATTACATGTTTTTTTTAAATGGGAACAGAGATCAGAGAGAAAGAATCATCTTTATGAGCTTTTCCAATATTTTTGATAGCACACAAAATACCGAAATAGGCCTGTTGTTATTGGGATCACACTTATCGCCTGATTTAAATATCGAAGTAATATTTGCAGATTTAAACGCGTTTGGGATGATTCCGCTTTCTATTCTACAGTTAAATATATGTGTAATAAGTATCACTAAATATTTAGCTCAAGCTTTTAATGTTTAAGCAAAAACTTTGTCTGATTCGTTTGCCCAGTTTACCATCAGATTCTTTATTACATCTATAACTTCGCATTCAGTAATATATTATATTACAAAACATGAGTTGTTATTGCTCGTACTAATCCTTTGTGCGATTTGATGTCCGGAAGCTTGCAAATGTACAGACACACAGATTTCCCGATGCCCGGGAAATGTTTATTGAGAGCGCTCGCTATTTGGTCTTCAACTTTTAATTTAGATTTGTCAAACCTTAGCTCGGATACACCTGATGTCTCCGATCACCTGATGTCTCAAACATCTCTATTAGTTTGAAATTATTTCGTCCGGTCTTAGATTAAGCCGCTTTATGTTCAATTATTAGTTTTACGCTGGAAAGGTGACATTCAATTTCATATTCAGCTCTAACGTATTGGTCTGTCTCGCTCACATGAACTAATTACGATGTTAGTTCACGAAGATACGTAAAGGGGCCCAATATTTGGTTAAGGAATTAGAAACATCTTTGTCACTTTCATTCGATCGTAGATGCAACGATTAATGATGCTACCGTCGTGAGAATCAAAACTATATCAGACGCATGATCCTTCAACCAGAAGAAGAAAATGTCATTTTAAAGCATTATTGTCCCAAGTTTCCCACTGTCTACGTACGGCAACTGCTCTGCCGCCGATCCTTCGTCTCAGAGCGAGTGACAGGATAATTGAAGTCGAAAGGAAACGCAAGTACGGAGGGAATGTTGGTGGAACGTATCGGTATGTTGAACTGCACACATTGTAGTGCCAGCGTACATCGGCGACGGATGGACGGACGATCGATAGCGTGTATTTGTGAAGCTGACGACTGGCGTGCATCCGCATGACACAACCGAGATCACGCAACTTGTTGCATCAGATCTTATATATTTATGCAGCGTATATTTATTGTTGAATGGAACCGAAAAGAATATAATTATTTTTCCGAACATCTACGGTATTATTGTTCATATTATCATAATGAATTAAATTGAATCAAATCATAAATTAAAATGTTACAAATTATGAAATGCTAATAGACTGGTTGAAGGATAGAATGGAATAATCAAACTACAATTAAACATTCAAACGATTGAATTTTAAACATTCAATGTGTAAATTTAAATTGCTTTGAATATCGGCTGCGTCAACAGTTAAATTCAGCAGACCAATGATTCCACCATCAAACCATTGATATATGATCCCCTAGATGGGCCTTTCGCGCTCGAAAATGACAACTTCAAAACCACTACTGAAAGCCGGCCAGTAGTAGTTTGGTCGCAGTCGGCTGGCAGTCAGCCGACCGTTTCCGGCGTGACAGCGAAGAATATTTTCACGCTATTCTCTCGCGTACTGTTCAATTTATTGCTCTCTGTCTGTCACATGATCTACAAGCAAAGGGTATGTGGAGCCAACTTATTTGTATCTGAGGGCATATCTAGCTAATATATCGATGAATCAAACTAATACACCTAAAATTATGTGTTTATTTGTCTTCTGGCTATCTCAAAAATATGTCCAAGATTTGTTGCGAAACCTCATTTAGTCATGGTTGCCCCACAACGGCTGTAACTTTCTTTTAACGGCTGTAACTTTTAACCGCAAAAACATTTTAAGGTAGACCTTAAAACGTTTCCATTGCCTTAAACGTTTCCAATGCCTACCCGGAAGATCGTAACTTTCAGCTGAGTGTCAGTTTTAGAAACATTGGAAGTATTAAGCAATCAAGCAAACTTGTTGCAATATTAGAGTCCTGTCCACCCTAGAACGGGCTAGTCCCAGTTGGGTGACATAAACAAATAAGCAAAAGGTTAAGGTTTTGCCATTCGGTTCCTGTTATTTTTGTAAGCTAATCAATGTTTTATAGTAATTAATTCTTAAATAAATAAATAAATGAGCCCTCACTGGAGCACAATGTTTTGCCGTGCTATAGACCAATGCAATGGTGGATATTTTGAGGACAGTAGATGTACATACAGCCCCAGATTATTCTTGCCAACTTAAAACAAACATTATTTTTCATTTTATTTTACTAGAGGCTGCCTCCTTATGATCTTTGTAAGTAAGACTGCTGTCTAGCTTTAGATATAGGATCTATTAGAAGCATCATCAATAATTCAGATAGGTACATATCATCATTGAATATATAGTGATAATATATAATCAATATAGTCCAATATTCAATATAGTTCAATATAATACAATAATCACTCTAGATAGTTCATTTTGATACCCATTTTAAACGGCGAAATGCAGTAGACGCTGGCAGCGTTGATGGCGAAAATAGCATTACGTAACATAGACACACATCATAGTAGGTTTTAAACTTTTCCTACATACGTTGTAGGTTTAAGTTTTTTTATCTAATAATATATTGAAATTCTTTTGGGAAAAAGATCAAAATATAATTTTGAATTCAATATTATATAAATATAAAAAAAAAACAAAATTGGACACGGTAGGACAAGTCAACATTTGTTCCATAACGTTTATTTAAGCGTTGAATAAAATGGTTTTCCTTAGTTTGATCGTCCCTTTAATCCAGATTTATCCAATTTAAATTTTTGTATTGCGCGATTTTTAGCGAATCAGCGAAAACTTTATAATAAAATGGCGCAGAGATGTTACCAACTGTGCTGTTAATAAGCAAAAAAAAATGCTAGGTTTGAAGTGATCGGCTGAAAATATCCTGCATGCGATTGGTCAATGACGTCATATCCAGCACATATTAATGCGCTCAATGATGCCCGCAATGTAACGTAGTTTATTAGCTATAATGAGACTCAAAAAGGCTATATTTTAAGGATTATGGTTTTTCAACAATTTAAATAAATATTTTAATATACCCTTTTCCGATCGTTAGGGGGTGATTGATTTTGTTTTCAGTCACTGCCCTAGTTTCGAGCTTTGATTAGATTAGCTTAAACAGATTTACAGACTTTAATGTATTGTGTATAATATTAAAACTTCCCGAGGTGACGGGTTGGCCCGTTTTAGTTGACAGCTGTAGTTGTGTATAATGTGTATTTTGATCTGCTTTTTGCATGATGTCTATCTGTAACAATTTTATGACTACAGATCTTAAAATGGTGGGAGCTTCCGTAAGATTCATAGTCTACTCGCGGATAAGATTCATAGTCTAATCTTCACTTTTTCTTCTGTACTAAATGCATATATCCTGTAATTGCCTAGTTTACTCTCAATTTCACCTTTTACACCAGTAGTTCAAGTGCTTAGAGCTATATTTATTGGTAAAACAATTACGCACTCGTGGTCTGTTGTGATTTTGGCATCGGTGTAGGTACAATAAATAGTGACCGACCGGCGACCATACGAGTCGAGTGTTCACTTTGTAGCCAGACTGTCCTGCTGTCAAAGTGTTTCAAACCGAGACCACTTCAAAGGAGGGTTATACTCTTGACCAGCGGCTGAAATCAATCCGAATCGTACTGTACTATGATTATTCGTATCATGCGTATTTATCTGATGTCTGTCTAGGACGTATACTATTTCCGCTATGTTTTACTTATATGAATTGCTGCTGTATTTGCACTGAAGACTTTTGCAATGATTCAAAAAAATATTTCTTCTTTTTTTTCTTCGGGTGCCTCCCCGATCAGAAAGGGTTAAGTCGATCAAAAAATCAGTCAGCTCCGCTTACTTTACCCTATCCCTCGCAAGCGACTCCAGCCCACTCCCGTAGGTTCCTTAACCAAGACTTCTTTCTTTCGCCTACGCGTCTCTTGCCACCGACTTTTCGTTATTATTCTTATCATTATTATTTGCAATAGGTTGAATCTTTCGTGTTTGAACAAATTTCCCAGATATGCAACCTTTCTTCATTGTATGGCGATCCAAAACTCATGTTCTTGTTGACCCGCCACGCCGTAGCACTTCCTCGTTGGTAACCTTTTGGGTCCAACAAATTTTTAGCATCCATCGGTAGCACAATATCTCGAATGCTTCTATACGTTTCGTGAAGTCTTTTTTAATCGCCCATGCTCTGCATCCATATAAAAGTATCGGCCAAACATAGCACTGTAGCAGTCGCAGCATAAAGTGATTTTAAGACTCTGTCTGGTCAGTACTTTCTCCATGTTGTTGAAGCTATTTCTGGCGACTACTGAAATATTTTAAAAACATTGTAAATCCTAAGAATAAGACGGAATTACAGTAAAGCTCCTGATAGTTGAAAAAACACAAGTACTTAAAGAGCAATTCAATTCAATTCCCTTATTTTTTTAATCTTTCAATTATAGAAAAGTATAACTACATTATCAAAGTATTAAAAAATATCAATCATTAAACATCTATAGTGGAACATGTATTAACCTAAAGTAATAGGGCATGCATAACTCCTTACCAATAATATAACTACCCACTAGAAGCTAGATGCCTCTAAATAGTTGGATATGTTTTTGTATCTTCAAAGAATTATTAAAAATAATATTCGTCGTAGATACGTCCCTCGCGTATAAACGATAAACATGAGTATGTATGCGAAAGTCAATAAATTTACTATTACCTACTTGCATCAAATTTTCTGTTGTTTGCCTCTAACCATAATTTATTTGGGTATATAAAAATTAGTCGGAAAAATATGAGCAACCATAATAAATAATTGAATAATAAAAAGCAAATAAAAACAAGGGTAATAATCATAAAAATAAATAATGTAAAACTTAAAATATTATATAAAAAAACAATAAATATCTAAATAATAAAAGATGAAGTTTATAGTTAAATAATCAACTACACAATAGCAACAAGATTAAATTTTAAATAATAAGATTGACCAAATACATGTATAACACATAATCAGAATGTCTAAATAATATTATATCTACCTCTAGAAAGTAGGTAATTAAAATAGTCATATTTTGTAATTTTATTTTAAAATAATATGATTACCATATTTGACAATGAAGAAATTATCTTATAATATGTAATTATTAATGTGGGCCTTAAATATATAGTTTTAATGACAAATGTAAATTTTCTTGAGGGTTTTCGTTACAAAATTTTATGCATTGTCACATAGAAGCTGGAAAACTTTTTCACTCAAAACTTAGGAAGTGACAGCTTGTTTTTATTTCTAGCGATTATGTGTTTGTGACGCCATTGACTTTTATGAACGGTTTAGATATTTGCAAAAATAAACTGACAAAACAACGACGAGGATATTAATGTCTTTAAAAATATCTTGCGCTGTTTATTTACGACCTTGTTTATTAATCGAACGACTTGCACTTTTTGTAATATCTAGTTTCAACATCAAGGGCTCTACACAAACAGGACCCAACGGGACGGACCCATAGAACATAATGTTTTGAAAAAATACGAATTTGTCAGAACGCGCAGATCAGGAAGCAAGAGGCGAGTTGTATTGTTGAAACAAACTACAATATTGTCTAGCAGTAGAGTCTTATGTTTAGCATAGGATATCCTATGTTTAAAATAGGATAAGCAAGGGTAAGTAAAAATATTTGGAGGCAAAAGTGTAAAGACATCTAATTTCTGAAGTAAGTGACAAGTATTAAGCATTTTAGGTTAGGTAGGTGAAACTACCTACATCCTTCAAAATATTAAAATTGCAGCGGATTAAAACCACAATTTACCGCAAAGTCAACCGTTACTAGAAACAAAGAACACATACATCGAAGATATGTCAAATTAAAACCCAATCGCGTGTCTGGCTTTTGACACGCCAACATCATCCTAATTTGAATTTACAATACGGAACACTGCGCCGATTGTATTGCATTGCATATAACTCCTGTTGATGGCTTCAATGATAAAGTGCTAACGCTATGTCGGTGATGACGGCCTAACATGCCATGATGCATTAAGGTAATTTTTAATTTTCTTTATCGCTTGCGATGAATTTAAATCGATGAAAAATACTGCTATTCGGCACGTATTGATGCAATGCACTTTTATTTTAGACCTAGTTTTCTGTTTTTTTTTTAATTTTGTTCCGAAAGAAGATTCCCGAGTACTCTTATTTCTTATCAAAAATGCCATAATCGGCTTCTTTCCAACCTAACATAAATTATAAACTTGTTTCACTAAACTAAAAAATAATTAATAAATACGGGTCGAGGTACGTATCTATCTACTTACTTTTCGTAATCACTTAATACTCAACAATCCATCACTGTCATATTCTGTCCATCCATATTTACACGACGGAATGTCCCTTTACGGGTGAAAATTGGGTGAAGCGATAACCGGGCCCTCACTCGTCATTATCATGATTAATCGTTACTAATTTCACGATAACGGTTTGATGTTGTCAGATACCCTGCAAGCTGAGGCGGTTTAATGTCCACGAATGTCTTTCGATCGATCATTGGAGGCTCGCACATAAAACCAACACGAATTTATTAAATGTTTGTATATAACCTGACTTGCTGCAGTTTTAACTGTCTCCATAAATATGGACAATAGGCATGTCGTGACTGTGGTCTATCAATCCAAGGTAGGCGTTTTGATCACCAATGATAAGCATAAACTTTGAATTGGATTACAATCAAGACGACTAACACTAAAAGATTAAAAATAAAATGATTAAGGTGATCAAGATTGTACAAACGAAAGCAGATCAAGGAAAAACAGAAAAACGACACGGCGATATTACAATCAGTGTCAAGACAAAGTGGAAGAACGACAGGACAAATTAAACACATTCAAAGAAGAAGAGCAAGTAAGCACAAATAACTTCATCAATTTACATATTAATCTCGATGCCGTTTTACTGGTAGATGAAGCAACAAACAATACCACTATTGAAACAAAGATGTCTCGTGAAAGTTGGCTTGGATGACAGATAATAATGTCACTTATAAAAGTAATTTGTACCGTTATCGTAAACAGTGTTGTTAATTGAGTAGTAATATCAGTGATGTTAAAGATCATTGCAGCGGTAATTGCCGTTTGTTTCTCTCACACACTACCGTTCTACGTATACACGTAAGTCTATACTGGGGGTATTCACAACGGCATACTTTCCTAAATTGAAACTATTATTATATTGGAATATTTTCCTCAGATGTAGAAAAGGTAAAATCTTCTTTATTTTTAATCGACTTCAAAAAAAGGAGGAGGTTATCAATTCGGTTGCATTTTTTTTAATGTTTGTTACCTCAGAACTGTGTTATTTTATTAACCGATTTGGAAAATTCTTCTTTTATGTGAGAGGATATACTTCCAGATTGGTCCCATTTGTATCAAAATCCTGTTCTGATGATAGGATCCATGAGGAATTTAGGGAACTCCTCAAATATTATCATATGAAGTTGGAAATTTACATGTTGGTTCAGTTCCGAGGACAATACACTTGTTATCTACGACCTGATTCTACGCCCAGGGTTGATTCCCGACGAGGGGACTCCTCAACTGTCAACAGCAGAGACACGAAATTTTGTATATGCATTCAAATACAACATCCCGTTCACCAAGACAGGACTGCGGCACCCAGGGTTGGCTTCCAACGAGGGAACTCCTAAACGGTCAACAGCACGGACACGAAATTTTATATACGCCTTTATAAGTTTCACCATGATGGCATGGCTGCTGAACTAATACATGTTTTTGCAGTCGGTTTTATTTTGTAAAAATTTTGTTATTATGTATAAATTCGGAGTGTCGGGCAATTAAATTTGCAGTCGGTATTAAAACCTTGTTTTTCAACAAACTTTTTTATGTTGCTATGTCGTGTCAGAGGCCTTTTATATAGTTAAGTATGTCATCTTGAAAGATTAATTATAATATTAAAAGATTAAGAATAATGATACAAATTTACCCCATTTCGCTTCGGGTGATGACAACAGCACAGTGTCTTGACGAATGGAAAGGAAAGGAGTTCCATGGATGATTATTTAAATTGCTAAATGCTCCTAATATCTACCCACCATGGATACTCCGTCTGCTAGTTACGTTTCGGCGATCTATTTGCTGATTCCGTGTTTTTCACATGTGCGATACTAGATCAGGTTATGAAGACGAACAATTACGACTATAAGAATTAATTTAAAAAATAATAGGATCTGACATTATCCCGGTAAATGTATTCGACATATAATCTCTGGTTTTTTGTCGCTTAGCAATATTGAGTCCTTGCTCAGATATAACCTAGTACTCAGCTTTATTTATCTAGAGCTCGCCTTTATGGTTGATATTGATGACATCATAGAACCATATTATAAGTATTCACCATACTATCATGTTATAAGTACGTAGGTTGTTTTAGAAAATAATAGCGCTGGAGGGAGCTATTAGAATCGGGTAATAAACACTGATTGAACAATCGTGGCGAATTAACATGATATAAGTAGTTTTGGTCGATAAAAATACGCAGCAAATTTATTTGATCAACACAATTTTACATAATGATAACATCCTCGAGAAAGTCGATTAAGCTTAAAAAAAGGAATCAAGGAATTGAATCGCACCATTGTTAATTATTTTATCAGTGCTGTCGGTGTGGGTGCAGCTTTTTGTTGCTGTCTGTGTGGGTGCAAATTTTGCATTAAATAGCTCGCCATATATTTAGTGGTGCTGTTGGGATGCTACATATACTGCGTATTCCAAGGTATCGAAAATTAGAAAATGCAACATTTTGAAATTTAGTGATTACCCCTTATCCGTACGAGCGCCTCGGATGCTATTCGCAACTCGACACATTAGAATCGCGCGCATCTATTCCCACAGCATAGAGCAAAAAAATGAAAACCGACAACACAAAACGAGCGGGTCTTTTGACTTTGTAATATGAATTCAGTTGGCGCTGCAGCCGAGAGTCTCTCTTGTCGTTTTTTTCCGGGAAATTCCTTCTCAACATTGAGTCGCAGTCGACTATATAATATAATCCGATCACTGGCCTGCGATTCGCTCGAAATACGTAGGGTTAAAAATTGTAGAGTGGTAATTGCTGCAATTCTGTAACGCAAAAGAGGTGTATCGATTTTTCCTTTCCGGTTCTCGATGCCGACAAAATCAGCGCACATATAAGATTTTGTATACTTGAAACGGAGTATAAAACAATTCTTTACATTTGACTTTATATACTTTCAATTACTTTTGTTTCAACATTAAAATTTGTGCGTTGGTTTGCCCATAGCGCTTATACAAACCACCAGATCACCAAAATTAAGCAGCGTCAGGCATAGACATTACAAAGGTCAACTGCGTATTGTCACGTTATTATATAAATGCCTGCCGCCAGTAAGAAAATTAATAATTGTCAGACCACAAGGTGGGCCGTTACCGCTATAGATATTACCACAAATATGACTGCTGTGTCAATTTTATGATTATCTACTACTGATTATCAATTTGATGTTGTCCTTTATAACATAATCCCTGTTACCCACGTCTATTAGCCATATTAGACGTATATAGCCACGTATATTGCTGATCCGGGGAAGAGTTGATAATCCTAGTATGCTAGCGAAGGTTTGTCTCTTTGTTCCGGACAATTATAATCGTGCTCGCACTCATAATTTATTTGCGGAGCCGTCCTCGCGCACCAACCTAAGTCGATGGAGTCTGCTTACCCGTGCTTTGCGTCACATAAATACGCTATGTTTGACAGCGTCAGACTTTGATATTTTTACAGCGAGCCCGCATCTCTTCAAGGTGTGGGCATTGCGCTACTTGTTTATTTCAGAATAAAATAAATTGTTTTTAATCTTTACGTACCGTAAGTTTGTAATTTTTTTTAATTATTAATGCCTGTATTTGTATTTAATGCTTATTTAAACACGTTGTGTATGTACTTGTAAGAATTCTATTTTTTTTATATTTATGTGTATATTGCATATCAACGGATTGGTATAAACTGTTAAGTTGATTTGCTAGTTGAAATAAATAAATAAATAATATGCACTTTTATGTCAAAAAAAACAAAATCAGAAAAATATTACATATACAAATAGGCATTGCCTCTCACTCTCACGACACGTTCGCACTGGAAAGCGCTCGGATACAACTACTGATCGCAAAGCATTATACTACGCAAATCGTATTCTTGAGGTATCTATAATAGCGCTGAAAAGAAGTTGTGCAGAAAAAATATTTTCAAAAAATTAGACCACTTGGTAGATTTTATCCGATAACTCTTCCCAATGAGTTCAAATATTTGTTCATGAAAATAAATTTATTTCATTCGTTTAAAAATGTGGTCACAATAAGTGTTACTTCAAATAAAAACATATTCTGGAAATATAAATAAAGTATACATTTATTTTTCTGTATAATATTAAGTTGACCTGGATATTTTTACTGCGAGCCCACATCTCTTAAAGAATAAGATCGATTGTTTTCTTATTTTATTTTTTAATATATTCTGTTACTGTTACTATTTTTAATGCTTGAGCTTGCATATTTAATGCATTTTATATTAATGTATGTATATTAATTACATCTCAACTGTAGTGGCAAATCCAGCGGTCAGCGGTTAAACCGATCGAAAATCTGCCACCTTATTTTAGGGTAGCCATAGAACGACAAGGTGCAATTTTGGTGGCACCCAGGGGTGATGTGAACCGGCGTTTTACTGCCGATGGCACACCAGGTACTCGTAGAGGCGTGTCTCTCCTCGGCGAGTTGCGATACAAGGTGACCTTAAGTTCTTGTATCGTACGGTCTCCTTTTGCAGATTCCGCAGCGATCTCTTTTCCTATAAGATCGATCTAGTCTCCACTAGTTTGTAAATCTAGCCGCTCGCATAATTGAGGCATCAAGGTATAAGCTGTTATTGTCGCTTACCGTTTGAAGAGCAGTACTGTCCTGCGAAGCGTAGATATCGTCGGGGTCGGGTTATAAACTCGGTCCTGTCGAAGTCTGGTCTCGCGAAGTTCTCTCTTGTGCACTCAATTATCGAAAGTTTTCCGAACACTGACTATTATTTTTGTCTCTACCGCTTGAAGGTTGAATAAAAAAACTGTTTTCTTGTCACTTTATAATTCCACTTTCAATGTGGCTCAAATAAATTATAAATTCAATTATTTCTATTTGTTACATTGTGAAAGAATGAAAATTTTTTTTTTTTGTTATTTTTTCTTGCCTCTTGTTTCCATGGTTTCTCTCGTTTCCATGGTTTCTTTAATATACTATGTTAGTGATTCCCTTATTTAAAACTGTAGAATACATATATTCACGGCTTTGTTGTGTGGAATGTTTACGGTATTATGAATATTGTAATATTAATATTATTGGTAGTTAATTCTAAATACAACTATTTTGCCGAGACACTCCCCTTCCCGTAAACGACTGTAGGAGTTTACCTGTTGTCGGGAACGGCGATTACAGCTATCTTAGTAGTTGGTCTCTGGTATATCTTACCACGGCATTTTATTGCGACGGAACGGGTTTGTCCGTCTTTTCCAGGGAAAGTTTTTTCGATGATACCCTTGAGCCACATGTTGCGCGGGGTTTGAGGGTCTACCAAGAAGGCTAAATCGCCTTCCTTTATAGGTGCGACCTCGTTCCGCCACTTCGGCCGTTTGGCAAGTGTAGGTAGATATTCCTTGACAAACCGATTCCAGAAGTGGTTGGCCAGGGTTTGGGCGATTTGCCATTGTTTTCGCAAACAAAGGCTGTCTGAATCTATGACTCCGAAATTCAATCTGCCTGATGATGAGCCTATTAAAAAATGATTCGGTGTCAGGCTCTCCGCGTCCAGGCTGTCTAACGACACATGGACTAGAGGCCGACTGTTCACTGAATTTTCAGCTTCTGCCATTAGTGTGGCGAGAGTCTCCTCGCGGGGAGCTTTCTCTTTTAGGGTGGCATAGAGTGACTTTTTTATAGATTGTACCAACCGCTCATAAAATCCGCCCATATGCGGGGCAGCCGGTGTGTTGAATTTCCACTCGATCCGTTTCATGGCGCTCTGCGATCGCAGATCGTCCCAATCTATCTCGCGAATGGCGGCTTTCAGTTCATTATTTGAACCGTGAAACCCAGTTCCGTTGTCAGAATAAATGACAGCGGGGGTTCCACGGCGCGCACACATGCGTTTTATGGCCATCATCGTCGAATCGCTAGAGAGTGAATTCGTGATCTCGACATGGATCGCCCTAGTGCTCATGCAGCAGAAAATTGCGCCATATCTTTTCTCTCTCCGGCGACCGACAGCAACCTCGATCGGACCAAAGTAATCCAGCCCTATGTTTGTAAACGGTCGAATGTGATGCTCTAATCGAAGTTCAGGGAGGTCTCCCATTTTTGGTGGTATTGGTTTTGCTCGGTCGATCCTGCATTTAAGGCAATTAAAGGTTATTTTCCTAATCGCGCCGCGTTGGTGTAATATCCAAAACCGTTGCCGTAGTTCGTTGGCAACGAATTCGCGTCCCTTGTGTCCCGCCGCTTCATGCTGATGTTGTATGAGCAACTGGGTGAAGGGGTGTTTCGCGTCCAATATTGGGGGTTTCTTTACCTCTAATGCGACGCCCTTAATTGCGTTTATTCGTCCTCCTACTCGTAACACGTTTTCGTGGTCGAGGTAGGCGTTAAGATTGATTAATTTTGTATTTTTCGACAATACGGTATTATTTTTAATGGCGTCTATTTCTAATTTAAAACTACTTAATTGTGCTTGTTGTATCCAATATAATTCGGCGCGTTCTAGTTCGGCTGGGAATAGAAACGGTTCGTGACTCCCTCGGTGCCGGCAACGGTCTATGAACCGTAACGTCCATGCCGTGCTTCTTAAAAGTCTATTTAATCTAGAAAATCTATTTATATCTAGCAAGGGCGGGCTCGGTACTTGAAGGACCGTAGCCACAATGCGTTTTAACTCTACGTCTGGTTTGATTGTTTGCGAAGTGGATTTCTCAGTGGGCCATAATTCTCGGTCTAGCTTTAGAAAATCGGGACCGGTGGTCCACCTGCGTATTTTTTCTAAGTCAAAGTTGTCGGCGGTATCTCGAGTACCGAGATCACCTGGGTTGTCCGCCGTGGGAACCCAGTGCCACTGTGTTAACTTGGTTAGTTGATCTATCTCACCGAGACGGTGGGCGACAAATGTTTGATATTGCCGTGGGTCGGAACGGATCCACGACAATACTGTTTTGCTGTCACTCCATAAATACGTTTCCTGAAACGTCCATGTGTGATGCGTTTTTACCATTTCCGCTAGGCGGCTCGCTAAAGTAGCTGCTTGAAGTTCAAGCCTAGGTATGGACATAGCTTTTAGCGGTGCGACTTTATTCTTACCTATTAAAAATACAACACATGCTTTTTTGTCGGTGTCTATATAACGCGCGTACGCGACCGCTGCATATCCTTGTTGGCTGGCGTCAGCGAAAATATGCAATTGCGTCGGTTCGTTAGATTTTATTCCTGCATATTGATAGCTACGTGGTATTTGAAAGTCTTTTATGTGTTTTAGTTCTTCTAACCATGTCTGCCACTTCGTGAAGGAATTACTACCGATCGCTTGGTCCCAGTCAACCTTTTCTAACCATATATCCTGTAGCAGAATGTTTGCCTTTATTGCTAGAGGTCCCAAGAAGCCGAGTGGATCAAACACTGACATAATGACCTGTAATGTCTGTCGTTTGGTGGGAATAATTGTTCCGTTCAATATGTCGGGTTTTATTTTCCTAAAATTAGTATCAAAAAATAATTTGTCTGTTTTTGGGTCCCATTGAAGCCCGAGTATGCGCTCGACGTTGTCATCTGGATTTGACCACGCCACGTTTGTTTTTGATCGCCTCTCGACGGGAATTTCGTTTAAAGTACGAGTGTCGTTGCTGGCCCAGTTTACGATCTCAAACCCGCCTGATTGATGTATACGCGACACATCACGAATCAGTTTTTTGGCAGATTCGATATCGTTCGTACTATCAAGGTAATCGTCCACATAATGGCGATCCGTTATAGCTTTTACCGCGTCAGGAAAGTCATTTGAGAAGCGTTCTGCGTTCCGGTTCTTTACATTTTGCGCGAGGCATGGAGAGCAAGTACTGCCAAATAACACGACTTGCATACGATATTCGGTTGGTTGTTTAGAGGTGTCCATATCACGCCATAAAAATCGTTGACTCTGTGAGTCCGCGTACGTTAATCTAACCTGAAGGAACATTTCTTTGATGTCTGCAGCAAATCCTATCAGTCCTTGACGGAATTTAAATAGTACTCCCATTAGGGGATTAAGGAGGTCGGGTCCAGATATTAGGTTGTCGTTGAGGCTAACACCATTAGCTTTGGCGGCGCAATCGAAAACGAGCCTCATTTTCCCCGGCTTATTGGGATTTGTTATATGAAAATGTGGTATGTAAAATATTCGGTTGTTTTCGGTGTTTATTTCTGCTTCAGATAGTTTTACGGCGTAACCTTTCGCGATGAAGTCGCTCATTTTTTCCGAGTATTGTCGAGCTAGTATAGGGTCTTTTTCTAGGCGTTTTTCTACCGACTTTAGACGCCTTTCAGCCATATCGCGGCTGGGCGGCATTGAAATATCGTCAGTCTTCCAAAGTAGGCCGGTCTCCCAGCGTGCACCTACCTGACGGGTAGTTGCCTGTAGGAGTTGTTCTGCCCTCTGATTGGTGTTCTGACGATGTTTCCTCGAATGGGGACCTAAGTCTTCGACATCGAAATAACTCCGCACTAACTCGTCGACTTTATCGTCGTTGCAAAGGGTGTTTACTTGTTGCGTATCTGAAGATCTTTTGTGCCCTGACGCACCAGCCAAAGTCCAGCCTAATCGAGACGATGTTGCTGTCGGGCCTTCTATCGGACCGGCCCGAATTGTCCTGGGAATAAATAAGTCCCAGTGATCAATTCCGATCAACAGTTTGGGCCGTCCGTTAACGTCGCATAAAGGCACGTTTTTTAGATGCGGCCATTTATCGGTCATAGCTTGGGCTTTAAAGACTTGGGTCGGCAATTCTAAATTTTTAATCGTACGAACATTCTTCATTTCGTAAAACCGATTTGTATTTACGGCGCGGATCTCGACGTTTACGCGGCGCGTAGTTGCGTTTTGAATAGCCATGCCGGAGGCTCCTACTAAATTTAGTGGACTCCGGGGTCCTTCTACTCCTATTTTATCTGCTATCTGTTCCTCTAAGAGGGTGATAGTACTGCCTTCGTCCAGTAGGGCGAGAGTGGTATAACAGCCCAGGGGACCTCTTAATTCTACGGTAGCTACGCGTAGCAGCATCTCAGTAGCTTCATTCCACGTATTGGTCACGGCGCTCGTCGAAGGGCTAGGTTTGTCATGTGATTCGGATTCTACCGGCGCGGGTTCAGACTTGTTTGTTTTCCCTTTGTCGGAGTGCAGAAGCACATGGTGCGGCTGTACGCATCCGTCCTTCCCGCATTGCCCTGATTTTCTACAATTTTTTAAGTTGTGACCCTTAATAAGACATCGGATACATAATTTATCCCGTTTGACCCATTCCCAGCGATCGTGTACAGACATGGCTAACAAAAACTTACAATCGGGTGTACGGTGGTTGTTTTTCTTGCATTTTGCGCACTCGATGTGTTTGCTTTCAGTAGTATTATGCGTGTACTTTTTGTTGTTTTGTGGAAATCTATTGTTATTTTTCAATGTATTTAAGTTAGAAAATGCAGGCGGCGAGTCGTCTTGTGCTGCCGCATCTACAATTCCTTCTAACCATATGCTAAAATGTAGTAAAGTTGGGTGATCTCCATTATTGGTTGAGAACCACTGCAACCGTAAGTGTTGCGGTAATTTATTTACTAATTCCCGCAGTAGCTGTGGATTTATCAAATAGCTATCGTGTCCCATATTCTTCAGCGAATGTACAACATTACACACAACAGTACCAAATTCCACAAGTTTGAACAAGGGGTCACTGACCGATATTTGTTGCGTTCGGCGAGCCTCTCGCATCAGCTCGTCAATCCTTGCGCTGGGGCGGCCGAAGCGACGTTCGAGCGTGCGGCGAATCTCGGCGACATTCCGTGGATCTACGAGCATCGCACGGACCGCTTCGCGCGCGGCGCCCTGCAGACTCTGTTGTAGCCGTACCAAGTTGTCGGCGTCGGTAAAGCCGCAGGTCTCTGTACCTTGGTCGAATAGAGCTGCGAATATAGCCCACTCACGTGGATCACCTGAAAACCTTGGTAAGTTTTTCAACAAATGGGCGCGAGCATGACTTAAGGCGTACTCAGAAGGGTGGGGTTGCACTGATACATTCACAGCACTTTTTTGCACATGCACATTCGGGACATGGTCTATTTTTACAATGTTATTGTTTGACGGTTGAGTCGGACGCGACGGTTCCTGCAGCGTGTCTAGCCACGCGGACGTGTGGCGAAACGAAGCTTGGGACGCAGCGGCTCGGCTCTTCTCGTCCTGTCTCCTCCTCGATCGGCGGCTGTCGCCATCGTAGTCGTCATCATCTTCCGCCTCGATCTGCGCTTGAATAAGCCGTTTTTGGAGCTCAAGTTTCTCTTCTAGCGCTTCTATCTTTATGCGCTGTGCGGCGGCGGCGGCCCTGGCGGCAGCCACATCGATGTCCGCGGCAGCCCTGGCGGCGGCTGCGTCCGCGGCGTTGTCCGCGGCGGCGGTCTCGGCTCGTAAGCGTGCTCGTTCTGCTGCGGCGTGTATCTCGGCTTCGATTTGCAGTGTCGCGATGCGGGCGGCCATCGATCTCGATGATCGGCGGCTCGTCGTCGATGTGGCTATAGACGGCGCTGTCTGGGGAACGATCGTGGCGCCGGTATCATCATGTGATCTCGTGGCGTCGCGCTCGGCGCTTCCGTCTACGTTTCTGGCGGCGATTCGCTCGCTTTTGCGGGCTGGCGTGCCGTTTTTTGACATCATATCGATTGATTTGTTACCACTATATCGTTAGGTTGTGGTAGGTAGGCACCGTTGTGCCGTCCGGTATTGATTTTAAACCGATTGAGCGAGTTTCAACGGTTTATTTGCAAATTTTATATTTTTCAGAAAAATATTTCCTTTCTGTTTTTTCTGATTTTAATCTAGCTCCTAAGCGGTTTTTTTTTTGTAGTATCTAGTCCAGAATCCGGCTCGAAGGACCAACGATTCTATGTAGTGGCAAATCCAGCGGTCAGCGGTTAAACCGATCGAAAATCTGCCACCTTATTTTAGGGTAGCCATAGAACGACAAGGTGCAATTTTGGTGGCACCCAGGGGTGATGTGAACCGGCGTTTTACTGCCGATGGCACACCAGGTACTCGTAGAGGCGTGTCTCTCCTCGGCGAGTTGCGATACAAGGTGACCTTAAGTTCTTGTATCGTACGGTCTCCTTTTGCAGATTCCGCAGCGATCTCTTTTCCTATAAGATCGATCTAGTCTCCACTAGTTTGTAAATCTAGCCGCTCGCATAATTGAGGCATCAAGGTATAAGCTGTTATTGTCGCTTACCGTTTGAAGAGCAGTACTGTCCTGCGAAGCGTAGATATCGTCGGGGTCGGGTTATAAACTCGGTCCTGTCGAAGTCTGGTCTCGCGAAGTTCTCTCTTGTGCACTCAATTATCGAAAGTTTTCCGAACACTGACTATTATTTTTGTCTCTACCGCTTGAAGGTTGAATAAAAAAAACTGTTTTCTTGTCACTTTATAATTCCACTTTCAATGTGGCTCAAATAAATTATAAATTCAATTATTTCTATTTGTTACATTGTGAAAGAATGAAAATTTTTTTTTTTTGTTATTTTTTCTTGCCTCTTGTTTCCATGGTTTCTCTCGTTTCCATGGTTTCTTTAATATACTATGTTAGTGATTCCCTTATTTAAAACTGTAGAATACATATATTCACGGCTTTGTTGTGTGGAATGTTTACGGTATTATGAATATTGTAATATTAATATTATTGGTAGTTAATTCTAAATACAACTATTTTGCCGAGACATCAACGAATTGGTGTGTACTGTTGTGTAATGTTGATTCGTTAAATAAATAAAAAAAAAAGTTTAAACAACCAATTTATATAATTAGGGCTTACAAGTCACGTAACTATAGATCACTAAAATTATTCATGCAAATACCGAAGAGGCACGATAAGAACAGACTTAGAAGTGTCAACTACAAAGGGCGAACTCGTCACCCCGGGAAGTTTTAACGATATTGATCGTTCTGTCTCCCATGAGGTGAGCGTAGAAAACTTTGGGACGAAACAGTCCACTGTCTAGTTACGCCACTTGCCCGTAAGAAGCCAACGCCTTACCGCGAGACACCGGAAAGGGAGAACTCACGCTCTTACTACCAGTTTCGGTCAGATTTCTAAAGCCTCCCGACTGGTTACGGGTTCGAGGTAGCTTGCGCGGTCCTCTCCCTTATGTAAGCGGTGAATCGGAATTAACCGAATCTATCTCGGAACACGGCGTCCTTTACCCCACTGTTCTTAGCCGGGATCGGGTAGCCAATTCGTCGTTTCAAGAGCGGTTGCTGTATGGTTAACAACCACCCCCGCTCTATAGGAAACAACGCTGTTTTCAGACTCTCCCGGTTATCAGTCGGAATGCACAGTCGATTGGCTGACGCCGCACGGTGCGCAGACCGTCCAGGAGCGCCTGAAGGACAATTCCTAGGGGAACTGGCCCGCAGGCACAGAGTCATACCCGGGCTCGCACTTCTACTTAGAGGCTAGCGTGTGGGTGCTGGTCTGTGAGTTGGATCATAATAGCCAAACTGCACTGAGCCCATTAGCTCCCAATAAGCACGGGCTGGTATATTAGTAGACGGTGGTCGTGTCGAGTGGTGCGAGTAGGAGACGAGACACGCCGCACGAGCAATAACAAATTTCTGACATCGCCAGCTGATTTAATCACCTCTCTTCCGTAACTGAAGTTCACGTTTGTTTGCGATAAAATTCGCCACAATAGAGCCGCAATTGCGTTGAACATTCTTGGCAAGAAACTAAACAAACGCGCTTAAATATTTTTTCCCCTTTCAGCGCAATGCTAAAACATGCTCGGTTCACATTTCTGAACAAATATTATTACACTAATCAACATTACAATAGAAAATTCTCTTATTGTAATGTAAATTAAAACACAATTTGCTTTGTTGCAATTAAGACTTCTAATTACTAAAAATAATTAAAGATAATGATAAACGACTAGTAAAAATTCAACAAGTAACGTTTAAGGAATTTGTGTCAACAGAAAACCTTTCTACTATAGTTAGTGAAGGTTGGAAGAATAATATCAACTCACTGAAGCAAGTAATATTATACAAATGAAATAATGTGAACAACTGCCAGAAAAGAAAGGAATCCAAAAATTCCACAGAATTACAACAATGGAAAAAGGTGAATTGAAATATAGTGAGACTCCACAAATTAGTAACTGAAACCAAGAAATGGAATGGACAACCACTTTACTCATAATGAAATCCCATAGAACGAAATTTGGGAAATACGAAAGCTATGTGGGATATAGGTACTTGATGGTAAAATGGAAGAAATTCGACATACTGGCCTAAAGAAGATGAAAAATCAAAGACGGAGGGAGACAATAATCGCTAAAATATATAAGTTATTGTAGAAAGTGGATCCAAAAACAGTGAAGATATACAAAATTTATTAACCATAGCAAAACATAAAAAAAGAAAGGAAAACATTACGAAACTCTTCTTTCTGATCTTATTTACACCCCCACTTCAGGCTGAAAGTTCAATAGAGCAGACTTATCTTTTCTGTACATAATATGTGCATGGTTTATGAAAACGGTACACTGAAAATAGAAAACCTTCTGGATAGCAATGATATTCTAATCTGTTATCTAAATTAAAGATAGGCTACCTTTAAAGAGACCTAACTGTTTTCTGTAGTGTTGTCTGATTATTCAATAGTATTTAAATAATTATTTAATTGCGAGCTTGGTTTTGGTAGAACAATAGCGTATGCTGATGACACGGTGTTAGTAATTTCCGGTTCTAGTTGGGAAAAGGTATATAATCGTACTAACATCGCGATGGCTTCAATTAAAACCTGGTTAGACCTAAACCTACTTACGCTAAATGTTGGCAAAACAAAATACATCCAATTTAGCATCGATGTAAGAGGCCAGCCGGATGATCACCATCATCTTATCATTCACGACTGCAAGAGAGATGCCACGTGTCGTTGTCAGCCAATCGGACCAGTCGGAGAGATAAAATATCTCGGAATAATTATAGATAAACACCTACGGTGGGAATTACATACCGAGTCTCTAGTGAAAAGACTAAGGAAATTGATTTATATATTTATTCAATTGCGAGATATTCTGGGCCTGCCCTATTTAAAAATTATATATTACGCTATATGCCAATTAGTAATGACATACGGTATACTTGGATGGGGAGCTTGCGGAAAAACCCTCCTCCAGAAAGTGAACGTCGTCCAAAAGGCAATAATTAGAATCATGTTAAGGAAGCCTAGGCGTTACCCTTCTGACGACCTGTATGTTGAGGCACAATTGCTTGATTTGAGGCAGTTGTATTGCCTCAAATCAATACTTCATCTTAAAAACAACAATGAAGACGAATATTGTGTTTCTCCGGAAAACAGGGAGAGATCAGGTCGTTATAAGGGAAACTTTGAAGTGCCGAAACGTCTAACGTCTTTTGGACAACGTCATTACAGCTTTCTTGCTCCAAGAATGGTCAATATCATGAGTAAAGAGAACATATTGGAAATTTGCAGCAACCAACAAAAATATCACCTTACATTATGGTTAATAAACCTTGGTAGGAGAGAGACGGAGAAAACATTCATCACAATTTTAAAATAAATAAATATATTTATTTTCTATGTATTTTCTATACGTATTTTTACTAATTGTTATATGGTGATGGTAAGGTAAACACTCACATGTGGCAAGACAGCTGCCCTAAACCTACCACAGCCGGTTCGTAAGTCCGGAATCCACTGCTCACCCTCCAGAAGTGTAAAAAAATAGTATTATGATGGGCCCGACTCCGGTCGGTGAATTCCATGGCAGCTCCGTTTGTATTTATTATTATTAGTTATTATTATAAATGATTATTTATTATTGCTATTATATATTATTATTATACATTATTATTTTAGTTCTAATATATTACTTGTTTATAGTTCTAATATTATTTGGTGTAGTGAGAATTTCACTTTAACTAGATTTGATTCAAATTTTTTATTTTAATTTTGGAAGTATGTAGTTTATAATCATTTGTATTGGTGTTCTCCTTAGAACAGGCTCTGCCTAGTTAGGAGCAACACAATCTATGTTAAGTGCTAACGGTGTAATTTTTTTGTTGTGGACCAATAAAATAAAATAAAATTATTTATATTTGATCTACGCTACTGCCATCTATATGCGTTTTCGTATTACTTTAACTCTATTTCAATGTTAAATGTTACCTATTGGCACTGGGACCTAATCGTTGTCTTCGGGTTTATACATCTAGGGTACAGTTACTGTGTCTAGGGAATCATATATTGATGGTTATAGAGTGCTCTTAGGGCCGATGGTCCTCGGATTTGAATTACTAGTAATCCATTACACCGTTGTACCAGATCTTTAAAGGTATCTTGAATATCTGCATGTTACAACCCTTTTGATAATACAATATATCATAACCCAAATCAATAACCAATCAAGATATATATAATCAATCAAATCAAGATATATATAAACCAATTCATATAACCCATTATTCTATAAGCATGTGTATATCGCTTTTCTCAACGATTATGGACTGATCTATTGGGTTCTTACCTATGAATTTGCTGTTCTATAAAGGAAATTTAAGACCAGAAACTTTGTATGAGAAATATATATTTAATTAATAGAAATATTGTCCCCTATTATGTATCTATGCATATTTGTCATTTTAATAGGAGTTTCTTGATTCCTCTGCTGTAAAACTCGTGGACAGGAACCAATGAATGCTTCGAGGGCGTTCTTCACCAACTCTTCAAAATTGTTTTTTTTTCCCTTGTAAAACGTTATCTAAATTCTGAAAAACAATAACTATATTGGAGGAAGGTCTGACAAGTACGGTGGGTTACCAAGAGTCTCCAGCGGCAACTTCTGCAACTTTGTGATTGTTTGTAATGAAATCTGTGGTTATACGTTGTCATGCAGCAGCAGTGTCGATGAGCGATTGACCAGGCTCGGTTATTTAATCACGAGCGTCTCCTTCATTGTTTGCAGTTCTTATCAGTTCACATTTACGGCAACTGTATAGTCAGACTGTAAGATGCTGTAATTGAAAACACCGGCACAGGATTTCATATTTGAAAATTACGCAATTTTTTACTTTACTATAGTTGCACAAACGAAAATAATTGAGCAAAAACAAACAACGGAAAGACAAATAAACAGCTGCTTCTTAAAAAAATCGGTTGTGTCACCCCAAGACTTTCCTGACTAGTATCCGGGGAGGTGCGAAAAAACAGCGACATTTTTTACTCTAGTACCCCAAATTTGTATGGCAGGTACCCCAAACGTTGGTCGTAAGTACCCCAAAAACTAACAGGTTCTTCCGATGGTTAACAGAAGCTTCTATGCCAAATTTTAACATAGACAGATTAAGCGTCTGGGCGCTATCGCGGAAACAATTTTTTCGCCGGGAACCCCAAATTTGTATGGGAGGTACCACAACCGTAGGGCGTAGGGACTCCAAAAACTAATGGGTTCCTCCGACGGTTAACAGAAGCTTATATACCAAATTTCAGCTCAATCCGAGTAAGCGTCTGGGCGCTATCGTGGAAGAATACATACATACAGACATACAGACATACATACAGACAGAGATCGGTCTGGAAATAGTCTCAATCGTCTCAGGGAGTCTCAAAATATATATTCCCATCTTCATCTCAAAATTTTTTTTTAGCGCGATCACAATACTTTCCTTTCCGATAGGTCGTCAGGAAAGTAAAAGGATAACATGGACTTGAATTAAAATTTATTTAAATTTGAACTTCCAACTCAAACCCCAGTTATCCAAGTTCAAAATGGCCAGTGTAAAAAAACAGCAATTACATAGGTAAGGACCCAATATAAGATGTAGAAGGCTATAATTTTACCGCAGGTATACGGGATACATTTTGTTCCACCACTTTCCAAAAATATTAGGTTGTGCATTCTTTTTTCTATTTTTGTAGTATCAACGAATTTAGTGGATGTTGCTCTTCATCTTGTTTCATTTCCATCTTTAGTACAAAATAGATTCCATCTGCTCCATATTAATCAAATTCAGAGTCCAGCGCATGTATCTTATTACATTATTTGTTCCGTAGCCATGTTTGTCGCTAATGATGTGTCCCCGGGCTGTCGCAGTGAAGTCATTATTCAAACATCAGAGTCATAGCGGGCGCTAACGACCTCTGCAATAGACGCCTATAAAAACGTCAGCGGCGCGTGGATTTATTGACGGCTAGGCCCACGGAACGTGGGCCTGTAGTAAACCTATCATCCGGCGTAGGAAGGACCAATCATTTTTATTTCGTATTATCAAGTTACACAAGGAAGTCATCAAATAATAAATGTTGCTAATTTATCCCCGATCATGCTTTCATTATATCATATATGCAGTGTTGGATCGCAGAAGAAATTCATACCCCCCCACCCGCCAGCCCCATAGGCTCTCCTATGATTTGAGATCGATAATATATAACTATATTCTTTCCAGTATATATGTAATATACTAGCGAGTGCTTTTTCTTTGGAATAGTCCGGCTAAAAAGAGAGAGGTAATTAAGTTATATTGGGTAATGAAGGCAATTACGTTATATAAAGAGTAAAACACACGAATCCTATTATTGTTTCTGTCTTCCTCTTAGTTACTAACTGGCCTTGATTTTTTCATATTTTGGTCAAACCATTATTTTTCTCAGATAGTATAATTTTCTTAACTCATCGATCATATCGTTATCTATTTCGGCAATCATTAGAGACTATCTACCTATGAAGATACATAATTAGAATATGCTGTTTAAAATAATGCCTCATCTACCAACTTCAAATCTACCATCAATTTTAACTCCGTTTATAGATCAGTTACTCTCCATTCTATTATGTCTCATATCCTGGGTGTTAAATTATTATTTTTGTCTTTCCATTATATATTTTAACTGTTTTTTTTTGTTACACATTATTATGGTACAACAATACTACTGGTAGCTCGATTTCGTTATCGTGGTCTAGGGAAAATCTTATTGCATCATCTATGGTCTTTGATGCTTTATCCTTTATAATTTTAAATAATCAAAAAGTTATGTCACCCTATTTCACTGATTTTACCTTGTATATCAATAGTTTCATCTGATCAAATGTTTATCCTGTATGATCTATCGTCTACATTTATTTATTTATTTACCAAAAAAAATATTTAGGAAATATTTTTACAGAGTGATTTCGAGTTACTCCTAACTAGGCAGTGCCTGTTCCAAGGAAAACACCAATTTTATATGATAATATTTTAAATTTTAAAGTTTAGTTTTATGAAAAGATGTTAAGATTTTTTTATAGCTAATTAAATAAAAAAAATAAATTAAAATAAACAAAATAATCATATATTATAGTTTTCTTTCTGCTCTCTATTCTTCATCGAGAACCCTGCCCACTTTAATTTAAGTCAGCGTTGCCCAATTTCTTGAAAATCTCACGTCATCATCATTGGATGCTTGTACGGTCCATATGTTTATTCAATGTCTTTCATGTTTGTTGACCTTGAGCGATCCTTAACCCATTCTTGACCGCCGTGCCAATTCGGGAACACTTCATTATTGATAGTAGATAATAAAAGTGTTATAAATTGTTAAAAGTCAATATATTGTTACATTCCTTAGTAGTTGAAAGTGCCGTAATTTAATACAACATAAATAATGTATTTATAATATGTAATCTTTTGGTAACATTTCGCTGAATTTTATTATCGAGAGACGTGTGGAGGTATGAATAGTCTTATAATTATTTTATTATGTAGATAAAATACATCGCCAAGAATACTTACGTTATTTCAAATGTAACTAAACATTTACAAATATCTTCAATAACCAATACTAAGTGTATGACATTTTGTAGCACTCGAAATATTACTGTGCTAATCTGGGTACAACGGCCACAAATGTACTCAATTGGATATGACTGGATACTCGGCCGAAGCCGTCACCCCAGAGTGTTTCAACGAACTTGATCGTTATATCGCCCCTAGATAAAAGCAAATACAAGGCTACAATTGTACTAGTGTTGTCAAATACAACTGGCGAACGCGTCACCTGAGGAAGTTTTAACGATTTTAGATCGTTCTTTCTCCCGTGAGAAGAGCGTAGAATACTTAGGATAAAAACAGATGACCGTCTAGTTACGCCACACGCCCGTAAGAAGCCAACCCTTTACCGTGAGATAACCAGGTTAATCACCCAGCGGGCCGACACTCGCGCCCTTACTTCCAGTTGTAACCAGGCTACTCCGGTCTCCCGACTGTTACAGGTTCGAGGTCGCTTGCGCGGTCCTCTCCCTTACGTAGCAGTGATACGGTGTCTAGCGAATCTATCGCGGACGACGGCATCCTTTGCCCGGCTCTTCACCCGGTATCGGGTAGTCGATACCGGATGTAGGTCGTTTCAAGAGCAGTGGCTGTAAGGTAAACCATTACATCTGCTCTATAGGGGACAGTACTGTTTCCAAACTCCCCTGTCGGTCAGAATAACAAACCGTCCAGGAGCGCCAGAAGTTTGGACTCCTAGGGAAAACTAGCCCGAAGGCCAGAGTCCTACTCAGGCTCGAACTTCTACTTGGAGGCTGCCGGATGGGTGTTGACCTGATCCTGAACACATGGATCTTTGTGGCCAATCCACATTAGGGCCCATTAGCTCCCTCAAATGCTGCTCAATACATTGAACACGGAGACTGCCAACCACAAAGTTTTTTGTTTTTTTGTTCACCAGTCGTAACCTGCTTAACGATTTGCGTCAATTGGGTTACCGTGCTACAGGAACCATTCGTGAAAACCGCCCTGAGAAATGGCCACTGTCAAAGCAAAGAGATGATGGAAAAAATCAAGAGCAGAGTTCAATAAAAATAATGAACTTATACTAGTCTGCTTGAAAGACAACAGTATTTGCACAATGGCTAGCAATCATTATTCCTATGAACCCGTAGGAACTATACGATGGTGTTCTGGAACAAAGCAAAAGGCTGATATAAAGATTCCACATTTATTCCAAAATTATAACAAGGGCATGGATGGAGTGGACGAAATTGAACAGTCAATATCGCTGTGTAGAATTGGCATCCATGGCAAAAAATGGTGGTGGGTCTTACATGATTGATATGGCCATATCAAATGCGTGGCGATACAAATGTATGTACATACTAAAGAAGGCTCCATGGATCAATTATTATTTCGACGAAGTATAGTCACATTTTATATCAAGCAATCGACCCAAAGACACTCTGGTCGCCCTTCGTCATCAAATACAGAGGGTTTAAAACTAGACGGTGCCGATCATGTTCCTGAAAAGCTGCCAAAGCGTGTCCGTTGTCTCATTTTCCATAACAGAAGCCATTGGGGTTGCAAATTATCCAAAAAAACCCTTTGCATTGAAAAACCTTGATTCAAAAATTTTCACTCTTAATTAACTATTGTGCCAATTTGAGTACACCCCGTAATATCCTGAAAAATATTTTTTAAAATTTTTTTTTCTTATTTCGTTTCTTCTTTGTATTGCTAATAATTATTAAATATAGAAATTTCGAAATTAATTCTGGTCGTTTTTGTTTGGCCTCAAATGGGTTAATATAGGCTCGTTTTCTGTATTGTCTGTTATCGTACAACTAGTACAGTACTGGGTTATCTCGCATTCTCATGTTTAAACGGAATGCCTATCTTTTCCTGGTTCAACTTTGGTCCATTCTGGTGGAGAGTCCAGCCATATGCAATTGCAATGTCCAAGATTTCTTTGAAATAATCCAATGAAATCTAATGAATATAACTATGAAAATAAGCACAGTGGAGTTTGACAGTTCCCAAATATTTTCAAGTGTAACTATTAAGCTACGATTTTACTACATAAAAGGATGACACCAGATGCTGATA
Source organism: Micropterix aruncella (assembly GCA_944548615.1). NCBI lineage: Eukaryota > Metazoa > Arthropoda > Insecta > Lepidoptera > Micropterigidae > Micropterix > Micropterix aruncella. Next base: position 20,538,670 of record OX155955.1, on the reverse strand, counting down.
ATTTATTATAAAATCTGTAAACTCTGCTTTCATGCTAAATAATATCACAGGTGCTGCTCCGTCATCTGTAGCCTCAGATTCGTGATTAGCAAACAAGAAGTGTCTGCGCCGATGATGGATGGTCGTTTTCATGTTCTTCATGCGCCGGCGGCTCCATCCGTTATCGAGTCGAGCGTACCATCAGCTGCTGCAACCGCGTTAATCATTCCTTTCAAATTACTTCCATCTGATGGTCAATTTACTCTACGATAACATCGCTAACAATGCAAATTTAATCTATGGGTAAAATGTTATTTCAAATAAATTACTGCGCAATTAAACATCTAAGTATTGCTTGGTCTCCTTGCCATGGCCGCCTTGCCTGGACGGTTCGCGCACCGTGCACTTTGTCATTGGCCAATATAGCAAGGCAATGTAGGATCGTAGTTTATTTGTATTTGCTTGATAATTTACTGATGTAAAGAACCTCAAAAAAATCCGTGATGCTGTAGTCAAATTATATATAAAAGACAAACGAAAAGTATTGACTGAGCTTAATAATAAATATAGTTTTTACAAAAAAATAAGTAATATACCTATATATACATATATAGGTACCAACAGTGAGCTCTTGTACTAGTCGAGGGTGTCAGTAGGGTCAATGCAAAAAATGCCTGGTCGACAAGCAGGCGACCCGCTAAGTGCGAAGTGGTGCCGCACTGCCATTAGCGTCGGGCGCGGACATTATGCCCATTCCTCTACTATTTTAGATACAAGCCATGCTCGCATAGTTCGCATTCCCATTACTAAGAGATTATTTTATTTTTTAGAAATAATGGCGAGTCCAGCGGAAAAACATAATTTTAACAAATCTTCCCTTAAAACCTGCTAGTGGTCTCATGAGTGCGATGCACCAAGTGACAACGTATATACCTAATCTATACTATCTACTGGTTCTGGTATTATAACTCCATTAAATCCTTAGCCGTTCACTTCTTGAGTAGGCACTGAAATTGGTCTTAGCAACATAGAAAAAATATAATAATCGATCTATACTACATGTAATGTCTTAATAACCTAAACAAATTTAAGAATATTTTATGACTAAATATTAACGTTAATAATAAATAAAGCAATATTTTATATTACATATAAATAAGCAATATTTTACATTACCTATAAATAAGCAATATTATTAAAAAAACCCTGCATATTAGTGGCAAAGTCCTCTCTGATAACTCGGTTAGAAGACTTCGCATAGTGGTAGAGGTTCCAGAAAAGTCAACTGGGACTGGAAATAATGATTGCTTGACTGAAAAACATAGCAGGCGTGACGTCAGATCTCGTGCGAAAATAAACCTATATCGCACAGTTGCTTAATGGCTGACTGGCTAAATGATTTTTGTCATATCACGACGACGATACTTTCGCGCTTCGTCCACGCTGGATGCCAGTATCTGTCTTCACAAGTCAGACCACTTGATTTACGATTTGCTGCTTGTAGGGTAGTGTCGACTACAACGAGAGAACCTGTCACCCCAGGCTGGTATAACGATATGTGATCGTAATTTCAGTCGTGGGATGAGCGTAGAAGACTTAGAGACAAGACAATCTACTGTCTAACTCACTCCGCCAAGCCCGTTAGAGGCCAACGCCTTACGGCGAGGCTCCGGAATAGGCACACAGCGGGCAGCCTCGCCCCATAACTATCAGTTTTGGTAAGATATCTCTATCTAGAGTTAACCTTAAGGATACCTCCGTCCTCCCGCTGGTTACAGGTCCGAAGTCGCTTACGCGGCCTCTACCCGCTGTATTACAGCGGTAGTTCAGTTTGAATTTATCGCGGGCCTGGGCGTCCTTTGCCCGTAGTGCCAAACGGGATCGGGTGGCTCAATGTCATTTCAAGAGTGGCATGACAGCAGGTCAAAATCCACCCCGCTGCTTAGGAGACACTCTATTACCATAGTCTCCAGACTCCTTCAGCAATTACTGAAGGAGTCTGGAGACCGTTAGTAGCGCCACAAAACACAAACCGTCCAGTAGCGCCAAGATGCAATCTTGCCAGGAGAAACTGGTCCACCAGCTGTGAGGCCCGAGACAGTCAGAAAGGGAGTCTTACCAGGGGTAGCCTTCCACACGAGGAGGCTTCTGAATAGGAGCTGAATCGTGAGTTGAGCATATCAAGCTGCACGAAAGCGTTCGCTACCAAACGATTGCTGCTCGGTCAGCATGGCTGGATACCATAATAGCGGGTTATGGCGCTGGCGTTTTGCTGGGCGCGGCCGCGTCGGCGTCGCTTCCGTCGTCCGCCGGGACGTTTTGACAGGCCCGCGCGGACGAAGATGGAGCGGCACTAATTGTTGACGCAATTAACTCGAGCATCCGTCCGCGAAGAAAGAAGACAGCAGGAACGAGGGAAGGGGGAGAGGAAGGGAAGGTGACGGATGACGACCTGGTGATTTATCGAAGACCGCGTCACGAATTTCCCAATATTCGACCTGTGAGGACCTACTCAACGTATTATATTAAATGGGAATAAGGTGAGTATAAGCTGGTGTTGCAGCTAAAGAAATTAATCTCTTTTTCAGATGCCATATCTTACTTAAACGTTAGCGATTATTGCCAAGACTTGGATTTTATCTATGTACATCTTTCATGTAAATCGATGTCATCCTCTTGAGCCAGTAATATACGTGAGACATAATAGAAGCCTCGTCTTGATACTCGAACGCGAGACGAGGTTTGAGATTAGACGGGACTTCGATAATTCTCGTGTTATATATATCGCTATTCTCAATCCATACCATTGTATTTCTTTTACCAAGATGTTCTCAGTCCTTGTTTATGCATTCTGTTAATTTTTCTTTGGCATGCAATAGACGGTAATTTAAGTTTTGAATGACATTATTTAAATACACCAATTTCCATCTTATTATATTGTTTAGCACCTCCATTTGTTGTCCAATCTAGTGCAAAACTTCGACATTACGTACTGAGGCTCCACTATGTCGAATGCTTTGATCTTTTGCAAATGGCATGGGTAAGTGGCCATATTTTAGACCCATATGGAAAAAAAGTAAACGATTTATAGCAGCGAAAGAGGTGAACTGAACGGGGTATCTGCATAGCTTTTCCTCACTTTTTGAAATGCGCTGCGAGCAGTTTAGATAAGATAGAGGGCCTGCATTTATGATATTTGCATAATATAACTTTGTCAATCATTTGCAATGTCCGAATTTCGACACGATAGCTATAATTTTAGTTTGCTCAAGGTCTTTCGTTTGGTTTTTCGAACCCTCATCGAGAGACTATGCTACCCTGTACATATATTTTTTTAATTCGCCATTAATATTTGGTGGTTTTAAAATTTATAACGACCAATAAATAAATAAACACGTCCCATTATTTAAATTGTATTGTTGCTAGAAGTTATTTTTTTTTATGCTACCTAACAATATATTTATAATTTTATTTTTATTTTATATTATTTTATTCGGGAAACAGACAGTACAAAAACCATATTTATTCAATCAAAATATAACAAACATAAACCATTTATATGTTTCCACTTATTAAACGGTCATATACTACGTTATGCTATATAAAAGAAAAGTTTAAAAACACAAGCATTTTTTTAAAGTGAAATTATTAGGGTTTAAATAAAAAACAAAAAATATTCTGAAAATTAATTGCCAAGTTACTAAACAGTCTAAAGTATTAAAGGATTGAATATAAAGTAAATGTATTAGAAAAAACAGTAAATAGATGCATAAATATGTATATTAATATGGTAATAAATGAATTAATAAATGAATGGATATTAAGAATAAAAATAAAACATATATTTATGTAATGTAACACATTATGAGAACGAAAAATAAAAAAGTAATAGGTTATGTAAATACAAAGATAAGAGGAGAAGAAATATATTATTCATAATAAACAGATTACCTAGTTAAATTGTAATATATTGATAATTAGATTTTTAAATGTCTCTGAGGTTAATTAAATTGTAATAAATTAATAATTAGATTTTTAAACGACCTGATGGAAGTTAGTACCTACTAAACAGTTTTTCATTTTGAACAGAAAGCCTAACTCTGACCCAGTAGTGAAAACAGCGCTACAGAAGAATATTATCACGCGGGAAATCTGTAAGCCTACTGGCCGCCGAGGTTGTTCCTGTGAAAAATCAAAGTAGGTACAATACAACACAAAAAAGTAACGTCCTTTGAAACTCGAGATGCCACAAATCCACAATGTGTTTTAATAAAAAATACACGAAATTATTTTGATTAAACTTCTTTTTGATTAGTTTAAATGAGTAATGTTTCATTAGCTAAAAAATCTCCCGCGAATTATTCAAATCCCCGTTTTGATCATTTCCTACGACATATATTAGTATTTACAAGCATCATGGAAATCATTTTTTTGACTGTTGCTCTTATCACAATGCAAGCGGTGCTGATTATTTATTGATATTTTTCGATAATGATTATTTAAGTTTCGATTGTTATATATTTTGTAAGTCAAGAAATTTGGTTTTTCGACATTGAAAATATTTTGGGCATTGCCAATGTATGGACGTTGGATTTGTGGAAGATCAATATAAGGAAGCATACCTCATAGCTCAAGCATACCTATACAAGTATATTGCATCATTGTTTTGTCTGGTTTTTTATATCTTCCCGCAATGAGTGTTTGCAGCTGCTTTCAATAAGTCTGTAACTTTCTTGATTTAAATCAGCCATAATAACTAATATTCTCAGCTTTTATAGCAACAATAAAAGTTTATCATTCATTTATTTACTTATTTATTGTGTCAACATATTTTAAAATTTTCTCCCCTCTAAATAATAATTAAATAATAAATTTTAGTGAATATAGTGCAATTCTACAGTCTGGATTCACTCGCGGTTAACACGGGACGCGTCCCAAAGGATCTGATCGGTCTGAGCTGTTCACTTTAAATATTCGACCAGCGTGTCTATGGAAAAGTCGACCATCGAAAACAAGCGAGCTGTCGTTACTGGCTGAAGGCAGATCGACTTTGCTGAAGATACATCGGACGACTTACTGAAGGTGGTGGTGGATTTGATTGACCAGCCACCTGTCGAAGACTATATGCAAAGACTCTCAGAAGGAGGTTACCGCAAGGTATAACGGACGATCAATTGTGCGCTGGCAGCTTAGAAGGAGGACGAGACTCTTGTGGAGGCGATAGTGGTGGACCTCTGCAAGTGGCGATAGCTGACAACCAATGCCTTTTCAACATAATCGCCGTTACCAGTATTGGAAAGAGCCCTTGCGGAAGTGCCAAGGGACCTGGCATATACACTGCCGTGAAGAGTCATGTGAAATAAATGGTGTTTTAGGAGTATGTCTACCGCCGGAAAATTGACCAAAAACTGACGGGGATTTGCCAAAAGGGAAACTATTACAATTTTGTATAATGTCGGAACAAAGACTGTATGCTGTATTCAACACAGCACCATGAGCAACAACACGAGATCATCAGAAAACCAGGATAAATCCAATAATGCATCTTTTATATCACCGCCTACTACAACAACTACCAATAAGTCACCGATAATCTCTACAATAGCTCCAGAAAAACCTCAAACATCACCACAAGCCATAACTACCAATTTCATAAATGACAGTGTGAAAAACGAACTAAATCCAAAAAAAATAGCTGCAATATTGAGTACAAATTTAACAATGACAGCCATTGCTGTGTTAGCGATTAATTGATTTATTTTATTTTATCTGCATCCAAACTTTTCTCTGGTCGTAACGGTATCCGTTCCATCGGGTTCAGAAGAGGGAGGAAGAAAGAGTGCACCCGTGGTCGCGCGCCCACCTGTGCACTATAATATAGCCTGCGCACTTGACTGCTTCCGAACAGTGGACTCTGAGAAGACTAAAGAAGTCACTAGAATCTACAATGCAGTCGCTGTGGCCGAACACGGCTAGAAGGATATATATATATTTATTGAAAAAAAAATATAGGAATTATTTTACACAATGATTTTGCGTCACTCCTAACTAGGCAGTCCCTGTTCCAAAGAAAACGCCAATTTTATATGATTTAAAATTAAAAAAAGAAAAAAATATTTAAAAAAAGATGGTAAGAAATTATTATTGTAAATTTACAAATAAAATATAAAAAATAAAATACGCAAAATATTGAAAAATCTAAATAATCATTAAATAATGAAAGTAGAAAATAATGTTATATAATAAATCCAAATACAAAATATTATTTTATAAAAATAAAATCATACGGTCCTCGTATCCTTAGGATACGATGATTAAAGTTTAGCGTATGGTCTTCGTATCCTTAGGATACGAGGACCATACGCCTAACTTTTTTTGTTGCTATTAAAGCTGAGAATATTAGTTATTATAGCTAATTGATATCAAGAAAGTTACAGACTTATTGAAAGCAATTACAAACACGCATTGCGGGAAGACATGAAAAACAATGACGCATTATATCGATCCCAAAAACAATAAGACAGATGAAAAAAGCCAATAAAATAAGAATAAAAAGGAATTGGCTAGAATATGTGGCAATAACTTTACCTAAATCTACTTGACTGCCATCGATGGGTGACAGTAATTACAAAAACGTGCTCTATTAACGGTAAATGTCTACAGTCAATATTATTTCTCTATCTACCTATGATAATATTGACGATGATAATATCGTCATAAATATACCGTGCCAGCGGATCGGCGCCCTTTGATACACTTTACGAATTAATGGTTCGCTTGAGTCAATACGATAAAATATTATACGTAACACCTTCCTGATTTCCATAAATTACCTTAAAAAAATATTTTTTATGATTCGGTCTTTCTGTCGTTACTTATATATTTTATAAGCATGTAACATAATGACACCGACTCAAGATAGATCTAATCAATTACCTTAATATTTTATATCAATGCTTCGAAGCTTGGCTGGCTTGCGGATACAAAATCGATAAAACAAAAATATTAAATTTAAAATTGATAAAAAAAAAAATTTCTATATTATACATTAAGCTAGGTGATAAAAAAAATACTACTAAAACTTGCTTAATTCAACTACAGAGATATAATCACTGTGGCAATGACTAATAAGTAATAAAGATTATGAAATTAAAAAAGATTTCATGGCATAAAAATCCATAAAAACGTAGATTATGCAATCACAGTAATAAATTATTTGTCGGTCTTTTTCTTCTTTTTTGTGTATGGTTTTCTATTACATATACATATAAGAGTTAAAATCAATTAAGATCTCCTTGTATTACATTACTTTCAGAAGGCGCATAAATTGTATCTACCAAAAAAAGCTGTACGATATTTAATTGGCCATTCTATCTATTTAAATACTCGCATGTATGATCTATTTCCAAAGTTATTATTAAAACTTCTGGACAAACCACAATATAATGCCAGGACCTATACGTGTCAAGACATTGATTGCTAAGGCAGGGAGTCTGTTTTTCCAAACTCCAATAACTCGACAAGTCAAGCCCATTTGCATATACTAACATTCTTCTTACTCAGTTATTGCTGATGGGCCAGGAAAGAATAATATCTACTGTATAAGATCGTCAAAACGTTCTCTCTCAGCCAATGAACGGTTACTAACTGAATGTTACACCTAAAAAGAAATAAAGAAGAAAGAGAAGGAGCAACTGACCTTAAATCCTCACGCTTCAAGTACCTGGGAACATTACAATTAACAGATTTTCATCATACCTTAAAGGTTGATGATCAACAATCTACTCCATTAGCCCGATTATCAACTAGCTCATTAATATTGCCGTAGTAGTTAATGTTGTTCAAACGGTAAACGGTATACGGTCAACAGTTCGAATGGTCCAGTAATCTTGTCAAAAACATCCAGTAATCTTGTCATCCTGGCTGATGCGAAGCGTTGGGTATGGTCGAACTCTGAAGATATGTCAACTGTCTAAGTTATCCATATTTTCTCCAAGTGATATCTTTTAATCAAGCTTTATCCTTGCCTGCTTGTTCTGAAACTCTTACACTAAGTGTAAGAGTATATATCAAGTCTTGATCTTTACCATTTTTGTCAGTTTTTACATCTTCGAATTTATTGATTATGTGTTTTTTTTACCCATAAGGCGTATGTATTTTCGTGGAACCCGCCTTGTTGCCTATTGACACCATCTTCTAGGTGGGCATTTATAGCATCACGCATTCAAACACTCAATACAATACAATACAATACAATCAACTACTCCAGTAGATAGGCATTCCTACACTTGGATGCGTCACAAAATTAAATGCTAAAAATTTCTTTATTATAAACATAACTATCGTGATAGTTGTCATGGCAGTAATATTATATTCAATATTACCTACATACAAATAATCAAAATATGCTAATGTGATGAGTCAGGGAGAATAATATATTAAAATAGAAATGCAAATTCTATGTAGAATAATCAAAAAATATATATTATTGCCAATCCAGCAATATGCCTTCGTATTTAAAAAAAAATGAATTTAATTATATGAAAATTAGAATGTCAGCTATCATAATACCATTATGTTTAAAACTTTACGCATTTCATTAATCATCAACATGGAAAATAAACTCAGAATTTTCAAACTCCCTTATACCATAAATTGGGTTTCTTACCAAATTATGTATAATTATCTTTTTAAATTGGTCCTCTCCAAGGCTTTTCATTTGCTCTGGAATCTTATTATAGAAGGACAAATTTTGGTGAATAAAACTGTTTCGCACTTTGCTAAGTCGCTGTCGGTTTATGTGGAGATTGGATTTATTCCTCGTATCGTGATGATGAAAATCACTATTTACCGGAGCTTCTGTTAGGTGTCTACGAGCGTACATAATATTTTGGTAGATGTAAGAAGAAAATAGAGTCATTATTCCTGATTTTACAAATAGCGGCTTACAAGAACTTCTTGGTGAGACTCTATATAAACTGCGTACCGCTCTTTTCTGGAGGAGAAAAATTCTTTTTGAGTTTGGTGCCATTCCCCAAAACAGTAGTCCATACGTTATTAGAGAGTGGAAATATGCAAAATAAACGGATTTCGCTGCTTCAAAACCGCATAAACTTCTTATCTTTCTAATGGCGAATATGGCACTGCATAATTTTTTACTGAGATCATTTAAGTGATCAGACCATTGTAATTTTTGATCGATTTCTAATCCGAGAAATTTCGTGGAGGAGACATTTTCTAGTTGATCAGAGCCAAAGTATACGTCTATTTCGTTATAATCAGACGGCCGCAAAGAGAAGCATATTGATTTTGATTTATTTACGTTAAGTGACAATTTATTAACTTGGAACCATATACTAAGCCTGTCTATTGTTTCTTTTATTCTTTGGGCCAAATTGTCTTTATTTTTATCGCTAAAAAGAAGTGAAGTATCATCGGCGAATAAAATTATTTCATCATCCACGGATTTCAGGCACTCTGGGATGTCATTAATATAGACGAGGAAGAGAAATGGTCCAAGTATCGATCCTTGAGGTACACCTTTGCGGATATTCTGTGGCGCGCTCTTGCTATTTTCGACTTGCGTAATCTGAGTGCGTTCTTGCAAATAAGATTCCATGAGTTGCAGTTCCTTATTCCTAATGCCGTAATATTCCAATTTTTCAAGTAGAATTGAGTGGTCTACGCAATCAAAAGCCTTAGAGAGGTCACAGAAAATGCCTACGGTTTTTTTCATATTGTCTAGCCCAAGTAGTGTTTTTTTAATTAGACTGGCGATTGCATCTTGCGTAGAGAGATTTTTTTGAAATCCAAATTGTTTTTTAGACAGGATTTGGTTTTCAGCAAAGAAATTAACAAGTCGGATAAGAAGTAATTTTTCAAAAATTTTGCTGAAAACTGGTAAAAGCGATATGGGTCGATAATTATCTCTGTTTTCAGGGCAACCTTTTTTAAATATCGGCACTACTTTGGCCATCTTCATTTCGGTGGGAAAGAATCCATGTTCCATGCATCGATTAAATATAAAAGATAGATTGTGCGAGATTACGGTTACAGAACTCTTTAGGATTTTGGTGGATATATTCCATAGGTCTGTTGAATTTTTCATTTTAAGTGATTTAGCAACTTTAATTATTTCGGAGGAATTGGTGGGGGAGAATAACTCAGGCGGTCACACATCCCAGTATTGACCGCGCCCAACGCTGCTTAACTTCGGTATCAACGTGGAGAACCGGTGACAACGTTGCTACGGACGCTACATGTTTTTTTGCCTCTTTGGTAAAGCTTAGGTATTGCAATACGGCGATGTTTGTTGTTATTATCATCGTTATGATGGTCAACCAGTTGCCTTGGAACCACATTTGATGCTCTATGCGAGTATCCTCATGGTCTATCTTACCTATATGTCCCGCAATTAACTCACGACCGATACTATACGCAGCATACACGATAGCTGTGTCCCACATATCTCAGGTGTAGTCCACGTGTTCTTGTAAATTCCCATTTTCCTCTCTCCCTTTGGTGGGAATGCTCAGACATAGTACTCCGCCGTTTCCTCCTAAATTCTACTACCCCGGCAGATTACCTGCCCTACTACGCCCAGAATGTGAAGTCATTTATCATAATGAAATCAAATCAAAAATGTCTTTGTTTGTTTTAATACTCTTTATTGTGACATTTCGCATGGGTCGGTTTATTGTCATACGAAAATCTCTTCCAATAAAACCTTCTTTGTATTGTTTATATGTACGCATGCGTGTCACATGTGTGTAAGTTTGTGTCTTGTTATCGCATTCGATTGACAAAAAATAAATTCCGTTAATTTCATCCCAACGTAAAATGGCAAACCAGCCGGGAATCGAAACCGGGTAAGAACCCAAAGTAAGATCAGGCGACCTAACCACTATGCCAAAGGGCCAAAAAGTTTTTATTAATATTTAATTTGTAATGTAGTAAACTATTTTTCAACCTTACCGATTTTGCAATAAAATAATATTTTTACCTTTCTATTGTAGTCTGCTGGTTATTTCCACAATCATATTTAGAATTAAAATTGAGGATTATCGCGGATGTTTGGCTCTATAAATAAGCTGAAAACGAATTTACTGCCTGAAGATTGTCACATCCGACGTTTTCGCAATGTTGCAACCGCCGTTGTCCAAGGTAGATTAAAGGGGCAGCGAGTTCAGTGGGCAGGAATTTTTTAAATCCGCCGTACGCTCAATTTTCACTGTATCTTGCGTTACGTCCTTGCGATCGGCGATGGAAATTGAGAACTTTTTAAGAAGCCGGTTCCACGTAGAAGTGTGTGTTCTTCTTATTACAACGGCTTCCCGGATAATGCGAGAAAAGTACGATTGTCCTTTGTATAGCACAATGGGATTTTGAAACTTCACCCAGTGGTTAGTTCCGCTATCTAATATATGTTCGCAGATGGACGATTTTTTCATTGAACGTTTTTAACAGCTTTGATATGTTCACGGAGGAGCTCCTTCTATCAGTCGAGTGGCTATGGGCCGTTCCGTTTATCCAACGTAGGCTAAACCACATGTGCATTCGAATTTAGATACACCCGGGGTTGGCAATGGTATTACATCCTTTACGGGCCTCAGATATCGAGTTATATTTTAAGTCGGCTTGAAGATCGTTTTTATATCGATTTTTCTTTGCATCTTACTTTTTCGATCTGGCGCGCCCTTGACGTATAAGCACTAGGTTTAGCCCATGTTGAACAAACAAAACGGCCCATAGCCACTCAACTGACACGCATATCAAAGCTGTTAAAGGAATTTAGCGAGAAAAATCGGCGATCTGCGAACATATGTATAATGGATAACAGAACTAACCACTGGGGAGGCATTTTTAAAATCCCATTGTGCTATCCAAAAAATAATTTTACTTTACTCGCATGATCCGGGAAGCCATTGACATAAGAAAAACCCCAAATTTCAATAGAGACGACGGTTACGAACTCCCTTCTTCTTAAAATTATCTCAATGCTCATCGCCTACCGCTAGGACATAATGCAAGATACAGTGAGTGTTGTGTGAACGGCGAATTATCAAAATTCCCACACGCTGAACCTGCCACCCTACCACTGTTATAATCTGCGAAGTAGAGTTTGCCGCCTACCTACAGATGATGATTGGCATTACTTCAATGTATCTTGGGCAACCGCGGTTGCAACACAGCCAAAACATCGGGCGATACAAACTTCACGCAATAAATTCATTTTTATCTAATTTATAATATCCAGGACTTGCTTTAAAGTACCATTTAGTCGTGGTAATCGCACGACGGCCAACACTTGTAAGAAAATTATTTAAGGTAGACCATTTACTGGTCGGGAGTACGTATCCTGGGACACTTGGGTCTTTGTGGAAGTGTTTATATTGGACTTGAGCATTTTCCCATGTTTCTCACTAGTCGAGATAGACGCTAGGCTGGTCATCGCTTACGACGATGTCTCCACGCAAGGGTCTTCGAAACATTAATCGATCGGAAAGTAGAGCAGTAAGGTCTTTCTTTACAGGTAATGAGATTACTTTGAAACAGGTAAGAGCTACAGTCAGGAAGAGAAATATTTGCCAGTGCCGGGAGCCAGGGTAACTATCGTCTCCAATGTGATATTCACAACTCTCATTATTTCGTTCACAGTATCACAGTATCTATAAATGAATTTTATTAATTTCAAAAGTGTCAAATGCTCATAAGTATAAAGTTGTCAGTGAGCGGACAGCTTAAGCGACGTCTGGGCTTGTAACATAAACCAGAACGTCAGCATATCAGTCGGCCTCGTTGAGCGGTTGGAGACCCCCACTGGGGGAGCGGTCTATTTCTCGGCACGATCTCGTACCGGCTCCCGGGGATATTTTTCATTTTCTGGTAACATTTTACGCGCGTGATCCCGGTGTACAGAAAAGCAGAAAATAACTTCGAATTTTTTGTTTATTATTTTTCGTTATATTTTTTTTTTATTTTTCGAAACTACTGACTAATGTTTGTATGGCGCAATCTCTTCTTGAGGGTGTATCCACTATCTATCTACAGCGTATAAAGTCGTACGTTTGATATTGAGCCGGTAGTGGCAGCTCCCCATTGCAACATTTCCATTTCAACCAAGCTGTTTTGTCTGTAAGTTGTCCATCAAAAACCTAAATCGTGTTGGAGTGAGTTCCACGATGACAACTATATAGTCTTATTTCTTTCCCATATAATCTGAAATCTTTATAAATATAAATTTTATTACCCTATCACTTCAATATTTATTAAAATTCAATATCGCATTAGTTTATTGCAAAATAATTCCAACTCAAAATAAACATCATTCGAAGGTTAGTATAAAAGACGAAGATGTAGTATAAAATAATATTGGGCTGTGAAGTACGTCACTGCAAAACTTTGTAGGGTTGTTCCATTTAGGTGGCCCCGATGATTCACGAAAGTTCGACCAGGCTTGTGTCGCCTTAATACACTAAATTAAAAGGGCACGGGCGTAATAAATGATACCGAAGTCGAATCGGGATGAGGTGAGCAATTAGCGATGCCGAGGCCTAGGGAAAAATTCAACTAAAACGATCCATTGGTGGGATATTTATTATCCTTAAAGCTACATGTTATTTTATAATTTCATACAAAAATGCGTGAGAGACGGACTTAAATTTAGTCTAGTTTAGCTGCTTTCTCTTATTAAAACGTTCACTCTTAAAAGTCCACTAAGAAGTAGAAGCTTTTTACTATTATATCTTGTGATAAATTTTAGTTTTTCTCACTGGTTAATTGAGAAATCATGTGAAGCATTGTAGTACTTAATTCCTCGGTGGCATGAGCTATTATATATACGGGATTGCGTCCACCAGGCAATATAAGGCCCACTGTAGATTTTGAGGTTTACATGGTTATTTTTATCGATTGGTATTGAATCTTTATCCAATTATCAGCCGCGAATACCAAGATTGAAGAAACGTCAGAGAGTCTATTTTGCAGTGACTCAGCAATGTCTTGGAATTCAGCGTTCATGTCAGAACTTCAAAGTAACTGGCGCCAGGAGTCGGAGAATCGTTCTTAAGTCTTTTTTACGCTCTCGTGCATTTGACAGGTGAAGACGTGTCCCTTCCGAGGGGACACGTCTTTACTTGTCTCTATTGTTTGACACCCATTATTTGATTTTTTATCTCTCAGTGAGGCCCTTGTATATATATATATATCCCCCTCATCCTAATTCAAGCTAATTAACAAATCCCTGACGAGTGAATTTGTCTACTTATTCATTTCCCACTCCAATTTGACATTTGGCATTTGACCCATGCAAAGCTTATTCCGTTACTCAGATCTTTTTGAAGGCCTTACTGTCTTGACCCATTAGTTCGGATGTCTATCTGTAATCTATAGCTCTTGAGTTTTGGAAGCACCAATCTGCCATCTATGTGTTTTTCTTCCCAATCCACTCGCAAATGATATTAAGGGTTTATAAAACAATCATAAATGGTAAAATTTTGAATTCGTTTTTAGTCTCAGATTTTGTGAGCTTTTGAACAATGAATATTACTGAACCCGACGATGATATTTCACGCATCAAGATTTCGTTAAGGCCGAGATTCAGATTTCGTTGCTATTAACGAGACTTACCCTTAAAATTAGGCTTGCTCATTGTTTGCAGATAATTCTTTGACGGATTGACTAAAATAAAACCCTTACGGATGAGTAGAATGAAGACATTATATGCCCACTTCAAAAGAACGACGACCAACTGGTATGTAGCAATTACAGGGGAATCGCAATGATTAATATCCTCTATAAAGTATTTTGTAGTATTATAAGCGATCATTTGCAACTTTACACCAATTAGTGTCTACGAAAACGGTTTTCGGCCTAGAAAGTCATGCAATAATTCTGTATTGCTCTTCCCAAAATTTTAGGTGTTTAACATCAAATCTAACACCTGATCTTTGATTTTAAAGCTACTTATGAATCAGTTAACAGAGAAATGCTTTACTTACAATCTTTCAAAGGTGAATATCAGAATGAGAAGAGAAAGAAATGCCAGAACCCTTCTACATTTCAATGGACTGCGACATGGCGATGAGTTGGCATGCATGCAAGTGAACAATGCGAAACTCTGTCATTAATAATATCGGCACCGTCTTCAATAAGTCGGTACAACTACTGGTGGATTCTGATGTTATCGATATCATTGTACGCCCTTGAGAAGCCATCAAAGAAATCTTAGTTTAGTATTGGACAGACCGGTAAAATGTATGGGCCTTAAGAAAGATATTACGAAAAACCTGGTCGCCTATGTTGGCTGCCTATGTGAACCCAGCTCCTTTTGTTCTTTATCCCTACTATTTTTAATATGTTAGGAAATTCACATATATAGGTTCCTAACCCACCAACGACAACATTACCAAAAATATGATCAAAGTGTGTTAAATTGCTTCAAATAGGTTGTAGGTACTTCGAACTCCACGTCTGCTTTCCCGGAGGGCGAAAGCAAATATCTAGAATACATTATCAGACCATTCTTAACTTACGTGTCAGAAACATTGACTAGGTTGCTATGCTGCCTATATCCCCGAGCAGTTTGCCAGATTAGCAGGCAGCATAACCAGCTTCTGAACCAGCAACCTAGAGTGCAGCAGATGGAGCTCATGGAGAGCGCGAGATGCTTCACGTATTCCTTACCAGACTCGAAGTCCTTAGTCGTGTATCGGAAGTAAAGTAAGATCTTCTGACATCTTTCTTTAGCTCATCGACACGATGGAATAAAATATGAATTACCTATATGACACGATATAAAGACGAAGTTGTAGATTCTTAGGTTGTGCAGAAGCTGGGTAGAGCAGCGATGTTCACTCACTAGTTTATATTTTATATTCGATTTCTACGTTCATCTTTGTAGGAATTTCAAAATGAAATACATACGTTACTTCTTTACGCTGACTGTACGCGAATCCATAAGGGCTGTAACATACGCAGCCCGTAGCAGAAATAAATGTAATGGATGTGTGCGCTTCGAAGCGGGCGGCGCGTCGGTGTGTTACACGGACAATAAATCTCCCCAGTCTGGAAATTTGATCAAAAGGCACAACAGGCAAACTTATCCGCTGTGTAATTCGCCGGGACTGCGAAAGAAATTTCGGCGGTGATCTACGGGCCAAACTTCTTTATTTATGCGACGTTGACATTGGTGAGGAATTTTGTTTATAAATAAGTAACAAAATAGGCATCACATAGAAGAAGGTGTAGAAGTCGAATGCGTCGATGACAATCTAGGCTGAAAATCAAAGAAAACGGAGTTCATACTCGGAGACCCAGTGATGAAAGAAGATATGGAATCCGAAACTTAACAAATACAGAAATATGTAAAAACGAAATACACTAACGGCCAACATAGAGAAGTGAAACAATAAACCAGAGAGAGAATTAAACTATAAAGCATTAAGATATGCCCTTACGTTGCATTCGCTTTTTATTTTAAATCGATTTCCCTGAAATTTCAATATGACTAATATTAAAAATATAAACTTATTTATGCTATACGGCATTGAATCATGTAAAAGAATAAGAAAAAACAACATCTTAAGTCTTCCAACAAAGATTTTGGCATAGAATTTTTGGACGCATTAAACGCAATGGTGAGCTTCTCCTCGCGTACTAGTAACTCACAATAGTTCCAGAGATAAGTAAGCGTAAATATTGCGACTAGATCTCATCAAGAGAGCACCACCAGATAAAATACCAGTTGACAAAAGAAGACTAGTTGTTAGTCATAGATATCGATAACCAAGAAAAGGCCACAAGTTCTTTTCTTTCTTTTCTCTTTTCTTTTCTCTTTATTTGACAAAACAACAGATTTACATCAGTCTTACGTACTAGAGATAATATTACATTAAGTTATTTGATATAAATCTAAAAACGTGTTCTACTTATTGATAATTTACCTATTTTGTTATAGGTACTCTCCTAATACCTTAAATATTTTATTTTAATTTCAGTTTGATGTTTTTTTTTTTTTTAGTCCGTTATTTTTGCAGAGGCGAGTTGCTTAAATTGTGATTTACTAAGAAGCATACCATCAAAGCAATTAACAATTTTCACATATGAGTGCATTATACGGGGCACCGGCGAGAATAGAGCGTTATTGGTTGAACAATGCGGCGGGCGGAAGACATCACAACGACGAATTTTGTGGGTCGACGGAACGTTCAGCGGGAAACAACTGAGCAGATCAGGGCAGTCGAGTTTATTGGTAAATAGTGAATTAATGAGGAGAAGATCTGTAAGAGTACGTCTTGTCTTCAGAGATTGACATTTAAAAAAGTGAGTTTGGGCGTTGTAATCGGCGAATTCTATTTCGTGAAAGAATTTAAAACGCATCCACCTCAGAACCGTTTTCTGAACTCTTTCAATGTCCGAAACATATTTTTCATAACATGGATTCCAAATCACGCTGCCAAACTCCAATCTACTCCGGACAAGCGATGTAAACAGGAGCATAACAACGCGGAAATCCTTGAAAGGCTTCGTTACCCTCCAAATGAATCCCAGCAACTGGTAACATTTGGAAGTCATTAGCTCGATATGAGTATTGAAGCTAAGTTTACTATTAAATGTTATACCCAAGTCGGTGAATTCAGAAACTCTTTCCAATTTATGCGCGTTAATATCATATTGGTAATGTGTAGGCCGATGAGATCTAGAGAAAGACATGGTTTTGCATTTATTTAGGTTTAAATACAGTTTATTCGTTACGCAATATTCTTGTAAATTTATTAGCTCGGCTTGAATATCATAGCAGTCATCAGCAGAAGCAATCGTATTGAAAATTTTAAGGTCATCAGCATAAAGTAAGAATTGCGATTTCCTGAAACATTTTCCGATGTCGTTGATAAACAGCGTGAATAATACAGGCCCTAAATGGCTTCCCTGTAGCACACCGGAGGTGACGTCGATGGCTTTCGACAAATGTCCGTTTACTTGGACTAATTGAGATCGATTCGATAAGTATGATTCCATCCATCGTAGCAAGGAACCGTGAATGCCTAAACGATATAACTTCTGCAAGAGCAATGAGGTATTCACTTTGTCGAAAGCCTTTGAAAAATCTGTAAATATCACGTCCACTTGCTTGCGGATGTCCAGAGCATTAGCTATGTAGTTTGTATATAGTAATAAGTTAGTGTTAATTGACCGACCGGCAATGAAGCCGTGCTGCTGTTGTATTGTTATTTTTGTATGCGGATGAAACGCTCCGACACACGAGGTATTCTAATAGCTTGCCAAAAATGCTCAGTTTCGATATAGGCCGATAATTTTTGACTTCGCTTTTATCTCCCGACTTAAAAATTGGAGTGATATGGGCCGTCTTCCATTTCTCAGGATAAACGCCAGTTCGCACAGATTCGGTAAATTGTGTGGAGCTGGACGGGGAAGGGGTTTATGGCTCTCGAGCAGTATGGAGTGTATTGTAAAGCAAGAAAGGACCCTGTTCGGATCGTAATAGTACAGAAATTGATGACTAAAAATCGAGAATTTACATATGATTATCTCGAGCTTCACTACATTTCCTAACATCAAGTGGATAATATCGGAAGTTACCAAAATATATGGATTTTATAGAATAATCGATTAAAAAGATACTAATATTGAAACGCACATTCAAAAAGTATGTTAGTTACTTTTTTATATTTATACAACAGCATAGAAAGTACACTATTAGATCGTCAGCATACCATAAAATATTACACACTAGTAAAGCAACTGCCAATGTCGTAGATAACACAGTTAAATAGGAGAGAACCAGGTGCGATCCCTGTGGCACCTCAGATGAAATCGCCACAAGGTTCGACCGGTATCCACCAACTTAAACTGGCTGACTGCAATTCCAAGGAGATAGGAAGTCAGCCAGCTGTATAAGTTACCGTGAAATCCTAGGTGAGCGGGTTTAAGACAAAGCAAATGTGTACAACGCCGTCGAATGCCTTGGAAAATCAGTGTAAAACACGTCGACCTGCTCGATGGCATCCATATATTTAGCAACATGAAACGCCTTCGACTGCAGGATTACAGCCGAGGTAGAAGCTCACAGTGGCCCTGACAGGGTAAGCCCCTCTTCAAAGAGGCTACCAGATAGGAGTTGAACTGTGAGTTGAGCAGGCCAGATGACAGAAAGAGTTTGGCCAACCTCACGCAAGCTGCACCCAAGCTGAATCATTAGGAACCAATGCTACCACACAAGAAACAGTGCTGTCAACCGCTACAAAACAAATAGTAGAAGTAGATGAAGTTTCAGTTTAAAGTTGTCCAAGCGATGGCACCGCGTGTTTCTTCTTCAATATATAATTTAGTGTGGGAACTTTTGAACCGACTGTGTATACCATATCTTTTATTTTATGACAAAGAAGTCCGTTATATTTACAGTAGTTATAGGTATTACTATATACCGTGCTACTTCATTCAGTCCCTCCATACCTCATACTCCGAGTACTACCGGCATTTATTACCCAGCGCTCGTATATAAACTTTTTCATACCTGGGCCGGAGAGAGCACGTAATGTGTGTGACGATAACTCAAATTTATATTCCCTTTTACGGCCTCTAGTGCGCCATGACAACGACACCGAGCAACATTTTACATGTCCACATTACTATTGCGTACTTACATGCCCGCCGCACTTGCACTAGCCAGGCGAATAATGGTTACCACTGTAGGTGTTTGTCCTTAATTAGGTGTAAACTTTTGAGTTATGTTATGGCTCGTGTGTTTCACATTTCACCAGCGAGTTAATGACGTGTGGCAATAAGAGAAAGCAGAGACATATTACAATTTTTTATAATATATTATTTATTTTATTAAAGGATGTATTGCCTATTATTTTACATTTTTATTTATTATTATTATACATAATATCTTCATTAATAATATATTCAAAATGCTAATATAAAGCTTTAAATATAGCAGCTTCCGATATATTTTGCAATCTGCTTCTTTCAATCAGCAGCTTTGCATCAGATTATTGGCAAATTTTGGAGATTGAAAATGCGTAGTTTCAACGTAGAGTGATTTTCATATGTGTAGTGATAAAAGAATTCAATGAAGAAAATACAAAATTACTCCTTAAGTTAAAAAATATTTTTAATATGTATTCAGAAATTGATGATACCTAATTCCAGTGAAAATAAAATATATAGTTTTCTTTTACAGAAAACATTCTGTATCAAAAATATAGGGATGACAACGTTATGGAACAAATAAATAAATTAACAAATTAAAAATTTAGAAATACAACATCGCTTTAAATAGCAGCTTCGGAAATTATAATAAAGACATTTATGGTGATTACCAGCTATAATAAAAGATGAAAGTAGAATAAAAAAGATTGTGGCGTCTGTATTGGGGTAAGATGATTTGTTAACAATAATGCAGCCATATAGATCAATATAATAACATGCAAATGTAGAATGCGGAGTCTAAGTAAGATCTAGATTAAAACACCAGAAAACAACAAGAACTAATAGTGAAGATAAAAAAAACCTCTCAATACGAATCGATTACTTTGAAGTTATCACACAATAAGAATATTTAATATGGGAGTTAGCAATGGCTGACTACATAAAGGGCGTAAAGCAAATGAATTACACATTGTTCAAAAGTTTTCAAACTTTGATCGGCAAACATATAAAACCATGCTTACAAAATAAATTTACTCTAATCTATACTAATATAATAAAGAAGTCATATTTGTAGGTTTACAAGTTTGTATGTAGAGAGTACCTAATCTCCGAAACTACTCATCCGATTTTAAAAATGCTTTCACTAATGGAAAGCTCCATTATCAACGTGTGCTATAGGCTATACTATATTGTGTTAAATATTGGTTTTCAATATGAAATCACGACATTTGCAAATCAAGTCGGAGAAAAATGAGCAAGTGAGTTGCTTCATCGGCTCGCGATGACGAAACGGTTTGATATATGTCAAAACATCATTATTACAAAAACATCGGTATCTCCACTTACTGTACCTTAAAAACAACATCTTAATTTATCGGATGGGTTCTTAAGGTCACTGTCTATAATGCGGAGGTCCGTACAGATATAGAGATACCGGAACCATCATTTCAGGATCTCAGTAACCAGAAAGAGATATGTTTTTAGCGCTATATAAACATAAGCAACATCCATGATGCCTAGTTATGTGGTTTTTAAGTCGACTATTACGATGGGAGACACACGGTAACAGAAAGTGACCATATTCAGGATAACAGTGGCCGCACCTACAGGAATTTATCATTATTTAGTGCAAATTTAAAAAAAAGTTCATATCCATTGTGGTGTTGGCAAAACCAACGTATGGGCTATTTCTCTTTATGCACATTGCGTGAAAAATATTGGTTAATAAATTTTCCCAAACTTGAGGCCAGTGGAGAAGGAAAGGGAAGGGGGAGGGGGGTAGGATTGTTGTCCTAAGAACCCTATAGTACGTAGGATCGTTATAAAGTTATTATTTGCGAAAATATATAATACTGATGACGGATTGTTCCAAAACTTGGTAGCCGGATGACGATGTATGGGGAAGGGATCGCAATAACATCCTGAAAATGAGCTGTGTCTGTGCCACCAGCAGTTGCTAATACCGATAGCAGCCTGAGGTCTACTGACAGCATGTCAATAATTATAAGATCACTCACCAAAGAGTGGACACACTGAGAGTGGATACGAAAGATGCACATCTGATTGTGGACGGCCAAGCCCTGATTATGACCATACGAATACTAAAAACAGCTAAGACGTTTGGTGATCTAGCTGACATTTTCATAAATAAGATCTGTGATTTTGGTTGGCTGGAAGATTGAAGGAACCAAGCTTGTTTTTGTCCTCACCACACTCAAAGCAATACCAAAGGCGTTTACGATTATTGTGTCACGTGGTTGCAAATCCGGCTGTCCAACTAATGCTAGCAAATCTTGTAAAGATACTGATGACTCATGTATGTTTTTGTGTCGGGGTTGTAAGTGTATTTGCCAAAATGTAAAAATGTAGAACTAGTAAGTCAACGTGGACTGAAAACACGCTTGAAAAAATACTGAATATTCTGTCATTTTTAATATTTCTCTAAATTGCATTATTTGAGTTACATAAGTAATTAACAAATATTTGTAGATATAGACTTTGCTTGGTAATATTACTACTGTGCATATTAAAATTATTAGATTAAAAATTTCGCTACCATCGAAACGGTTTTGCATTTTTAAGGAAAGTCCCTCTACTGCACATTCACGTCACAATCATAGTTTACAATAATACAAACCAGTTGCTACTCTCCAGGGTTAACAACCTCCGGTCAACTTATATCCTGGATATGGTGACTGGCAAGTCAAAAAACACACAACTAGACACCTCAGGAAGTTGCTTTAATGCATATAGCTCTAAGACAAAGTCTTCTTCCGGTTACCGAGATCCTGAAATGCGGATTTCCGGTATCTCAACATATGTTCCCTGACTGCAATACGGACCTTCGTATTGCAGCCAGGGAACTTAAGAACCCATCCAATAAGTTCCGAATTTCATTTTAGGTCATAGACATCGGAAATATAGCCAACTTTCGGTCCTGAATGCCTCCGCCATCTTGAAAACAACTATTCTGGTTATCGATTAGTCCGGAGACCTGTTTCATTGCACTCGGGGACCCTAAAAACCTCGAAAGAAACAACTGGAACAGCAAATTTAAGTGAAGAGTACACAAACCAGCCGTACATCCGAGGTACGGCGTCATTTCGAATTCTGGGCGAAGAAGTTAAAATCTGCCTTGGAATCGCAAATTCGGATTCACAAGGCTTAAATTAGTCTCAAAGCGCCCGGAAACACGTTAGAAATCATAACATAGCGTTTTCGTCTATATAGCGCTAAACATATGTCTACTTCCGCTTACCGAGATTTGGATTCAGGAAGGCCGTCTTGCGGTGTCAACTACAACGGGCGAGCCCGTCACCACAGGACGTTTTAACGATTAGTCGTTCTGTCGCCCTGCAGTGAACGTAGAAGACTTTGGACAGTACATTCTACGTCCAGCTACGTCACAACCCGTGAGAGTCCAACGCCTTACCGCGAGTGAGCCAGGAATAAACCCGGCGGGCTCGAGATACTCGCGCCCTCACTTCCAATTGTGACCAGATTTCTCCGGTCTCTCGATTGGTTCCGAGTTCGAGGTCGCTTGCGCGGTCCTCTCCCTTACGAAGCGGTGAAACGGAGTGCACCGAATCTGTCGCGGACCAAGGCGTCCTTTGCCCGACTCTGAACCGGGATCGGATGGCCAATGGTCATTTCAAGGGCAGTCGCCGTAAGGTAGACAACTGCCCCCGCTCTATAGGAAACAATACATTTATAAATAGGATAGAAAACGAATTTACCGCGTGAAATTTGTAGGACCCGACGTTTCGGTGACGTTGCAGCCGCCGTTGTCTAGGGTAAACTGTTAGGTTTTATAATGTCAAACAATACATTTACCAGACTCCCCCGATTGTTAGTCGGAGAGCACAATCGATTGGCTTGCGCCGCTCGGTGCGCAGACCGTCCAGGGGCGACTGGTTGACCCAGTGTCCTACCCAGGCTCGCACCCCATGCGTGGAGGCCATCGGATGGGTGTTGACCCGTGAGTGTGACCGACCCTGAAACAGAATGGGTCTTCGTGGCCAACTCAGCAAGGGCCCATTAGCTCCCTATCTAATTAGTCTAAAGATGCATTGAAACTTAATGTCCTATTAGATTATGTGCCATTAGATTATTTCTAGAGCGATTATTGAAAATTTCGCCCGAAGTATATTTCGACTTTCTGCGATATTATCAACTTGAATGATTATCCAAAATTTACACCGACCCATATCTAGAGAGTAGAGAGTTTAATTAACCGGCAATGGATGCCGAGGTTGCGGGATCCTGTATGACTAAAGTCCCTACTTAGTCTA
This sequence comes from Micropterix aruncella, assembly GCA_944548615.1. NCBI lineage: Eukaryota > Metazoa > Arthropoda > Insecta > Lepidoptera > Micropterigidae > Micropterix > Micropterix aruncella. The sequence goes on along the minus strand of OX155955.1, from coordinate 20,514,725 downwards.
TCGGAACATGGTTCGCAGACCACTGAGGTGTGGCAATCTTTGAAACGGTTCTACGACTTCTTTATCCATGCTGTGATCATGGCGAAGTCCCCGTATTAGCAAGAGTTTTTGGTTTAATTTGATACAATTTCTAATACGTTATTTTATCCTTGACAGGCCGACGGATGCTCACAACACTTACTCACTCATCGGCCAATGGCTAGCGACTGGCGCTTTTATCGGGGATGGCAAAAAACACCCATGCGCTTAGCCTGTCCATCGACTGAAGCACGCTTATCGTTTATTTGTTTACGAGGAAAAAAAGGCTTTATACGTTTTTAAAAGTCTACGTTTTATTTCATATACCGCAAGATTTTAACAGCTTTTTGAATATATTTGCAGATAGAAATTGCAGTTACATACATAGAGTGGATGGCTGAAAACAAAGGAACACTTCCTGATCTAGATGAGTATAATGTACCTTCGTATTCTGTAGGATCCTTTCCTTTGAGTACCCCAGTGTATATATCAAAAATACTATACGTAAATATTGACATTGAGATGTGCCCACCGAGAGATGCGGATCGACACCAATGATTGTTCTTCTTCTCCATTCAGAACCGATGAGTGTAGAAAATGGATGAGTGCAGGTAAAATGTTTAGTGGAAGTATGCATGATTCGTTTAACGGGCCGTCGCGCATAGCATAAACACACAGGATGTTACATCTATCCAAGTGCCTATTTATCGTTCCGTTGTAATGTGCAGGGAGCGAATGGGCCTTGTTGCAGTTTCGCCACTGAGACCCATGTGTTCAAGGTCGGTCAAACTCACGGGTCAACATCCATCCGGCGGCCTCCACGTATAAGTATGCACTAGGGTAGGACTCTGGCCTGCGGGTTAGTTTCCTCTAGGAGTCAACCTTCGGGCGCTTCTGGACGGTTTGCGCACCGTGCGGCGTCAACCAATCGATTATGCATTCTGACTGACAGCCGGGGGAGTCTGGAAACAGTACTGTCTTCTATAGAGCGGTGGTACTTGTTCACCTTACGGCAACTGCTCTTGAAACGACCAATCGGCTACCCGATACCGGGTGAAGAGCCGGGCAGAGGAGTCCGTGGTCCTCGATTGATTCGGTAGACACCGTATCACCGCTACGTAAGGGATAGGACCGCGAAAGCGACCTCGGACCTGTAACCAGTCAGTAGACCGGAGTAATCTGGTTGCAACTGGTAATAAGGGTGCGGTAGTAAGGCGTTTGTCTCTCACAGGCGTGTGGTGTAACTAGACGGTTGAATGTTTTTGTCCCAAGACTTCTGCGCTCATCTCACGAAAGACAGGACGATCTTATATCGTTAAAACTTTTTGAAGTGACGGGTTCGCCCGTTGTAGTCGACAGCTCTAGTTCTTCTGATGTACGGTAAGGTCCACTTTGCTACCAATATACCAAACTATAACAAAAAAAAACTTAAATACACAGGATAATCCTATTTCTACGTCTGTCTATACACAACCACCCCCTCCCATGCCTAGAAAGACTCTGCGCAATAATTAAAACAGTAAAGTAACAGAGTCGACACGGGAACATGCATGTAATAAAGCCATAACATTACCTTTCGCATGTCGTGTTTATTTGCTTTGGAGCAAACGCGCAGCGCGGCCGTAATGTGTGGTGAATAATATGACATTATGATGGACAGTCGTGTATTGTGACGTTTATAATGGGCATCAAAGACTCGGCGGGGTAATAATTCAACATTAATGTCACATTACTCATTCGATTTAATTGTAATTTTATTAATTTATTATAAAAACTCGCATATTGGCTGTCGGGATGTATTAAATACGATGATTTCATGCGATATTTCGAAATGGACATGTTTGTTAATTAGTTGGATAAAGATGTAGCACGCATTTGTTTCTAGGGCATTAAGAAAACTGTTGACCACAATATTGACATAATGTTTTAGCATTTAATGAAAATTGTGTATGTTACTGCTTTGTTTATGAGAATCAGTTATTTCAAGGTAGTAGGTTCGATTACATTCCTTCGTGAACGTAATCTCGGAAATTAGTTCATGTGAACGATATAAGAAAATACTAAATCAATGGTTATCACCTGTCCTCATTAAAACTACCCACCGAAAACACAGTGACTCGCGAGACCGCACGAAGTGTGTTCAAACTTATTCAGATGGCTATAAGTTCAACAGGTAGTTTTGATGCCCGATCGTTCATTTCATGTTTCGCTCTAACGCTTTGATCTATCTCACTCGTATGAACTAATTTCCAATTTCAGTTCCTGAAGAAATGCAATCGGGCCCATTATGGCCCTTTCATTTGAAGATTTTTATCTGGTTTCTTTTTAAGTTTGTATCTCATCAGCTCGGATTTCCACTTCTTTATTTTCTTCTTTTTCATCAAAATATTCATTTTCTTCTTTCCTTTTTCTAAAATATTACTTTCTCTTCTTTCTCCTTTTCTCTATTTGTCTCTGTTGCTTGCAACAATATTTAACCTCCTGAGGTTAATCATTTTATTTTGGATGCAGTTTCATAGATAATTGTCATGTAATATGAAATCGAAAACTATCATTACATTACAAATTTTATTTATAATTTAAGTTATGACTATATAGTTTATTATTGACAGAAGGATATGTGTATTTAATTATCTATTTACTTCAATGTTTTATTTTATTATAATTATATATTTACATATTTTATTTTTATGCATATTTTTATTTAATTCAATGTTTTTTTTCCATTTTCGCTTTTTTTTCTTTTCGTTTAAACTACTTTTTTTTTCTTTTGATTATGTTTTTTTTTTAAACTAGTATTTGTTTAATATGTCTGCCCTAGAACAAGTGTCCATACTTAGTTGGGCGACATGGGACCGATCTTCACTATAAGCGTGACACAACTTGCTGTGGGTTTTATTTAAGTGTAGATATTAAATATAATTTGTTACGCTTGTTGCTTATTATGTACATTGTCTTAAATAAATAAATAAATAAATCGCTGTTGTTTAACATAATAAAATAATATACCTGATTTTGTCGCGAGAATTTGATGGCACCCGACGTGTCGATGTTGGTGTCATCGCCAAAACCAAAATTTTAAACGCAGTATTTTTAATCTACGCAAGCGTCAAATTTTACGCTTCTTGCTCTGCCGTGATATAGAAAGAGGAAAACGAAAACAAGCTTTGCCATTGCTGGTCGTAACGTCGTTTTAAGTTACTGCTCTGATTAAAACGAAACAGTTAAAAATGCGTTGATTTAAAACAACCGATAAGTGACGTATCCCGTTGGTTCTTGTATTCTGAATGTCCTATTTACGCTACTTTATCTAGAATCCACATGTTTTACCTACTGGGTCAGGCCATAGCAGGATGGCTTGACCAGACTTGACATATTATTATGTATAGAACAAGTAAATATATCAAAAAGTAAAAAACACGACCGCCGTTACGGGAATAAATTATTGTATTTATAATTATTTTTATTACGGTCTTTTATGAAAAGAATATGGTTTATATACACGATTGTACTCAATCAGATCTTTCATTTGACATTAAACACGATATATGTATGGTAATTTATTGACATTTGGACATTTAGACAAGTATTTTTTGACATTTGTACATTTTAGGTAGGCTATGACACTCGGGCTGACATAACGATTCTAACAATATCACACCTTTTTAAATCGGCTCAAGCGTTTAGAAGTTATGGTGGAATAAAAAATCAGGCTTTCATCTTTAATACATATCCGATTTTTTTCGAGTAAGTACCTACAAATGCGTAGTTTTTTAATTTTCCAATTTTGAATTGGAATAAATTCGTAAGAACTAAAATCGGTTATTTAAAAATCGGTAATGTTTTGTGGAGTGTATTAATTAAACAATTTCTATAATTTAAATTATTATTCCAAATATTTCTCTTCGTTACTAGGCCTACCGGATCTATTCCTGACGACCGCGAAAAAGAAGAACGAAAAAAACTAAACGTCAACACGCACCGCGTAACACGGCTATTTATATAAAAGACGTTTCTTTCTCCTTATATGAGAGCAACGGGTCGCTCTATGACACTCGGGAAGACATAACGATTCTAACAATACGACGCACCTTTAAATTTGTTCAAGCGTTTAGAAGTTATAGTGAAATTTAAAAAAAAACGGAAAATATACATAGACGACCCCTGAACACATCACAGTCCTTCTTTGTCAAGCAGTCGTTTAAATAGCGGCGCTGGAAACTCTCGACGCGTTAATATCGTTCACACTTGACCGCCTTGCCTGTTGTCTCATTCCTAATTAGAATAAGCCATAGGTCACCGCAGCCTATCGTTGCGCCTGCGGTAACCAAGGATGTGACAGATCCGGCGTCTGCGGCCCTCGGGCGGCGACGACGCCGACGTCCAGCAAATCGCATTATTTACACGCGGGGCGCTTGCCCTGACACTTCCGTCGGGCCAAATGAAAATGGACGCGGATAAATTGATCGCTGCGGCCACGGGAGATACCACAGATGAAAGAGGTGTTTATTAAGTACACCAGATGTACCACCCATCTGGTGATTTTGAAGCCGACAATTTGCATCCGATGGCTTGTGGTATAAAGAATTGCGATCTTCAAATTATAATATCTATATATAGGACATTATATAATATAATATCTATATATATAATATAATATCTATATATAATATATATATAATTATATATATAATATAATATCTATATATATAATATATATAATATAATATCTATATATAATCTCTATATATAAAATATCTATATATAATCTATCTATATATAATCTATATATATATATATATATATATATATATATATATATATATATATATATATATATATATATATATATATATATATATATATATATATATATATATATATATATATATATATATATATATATATATATATATATATATATATCTATATATAATCTATATATATAATATATTATCTATATATAATATAATATCTATATATATATAATAAATTATCTATATAATATAATATCTATATATATAATATAATATCTATATATAGGACATTATAAATTATAATATCTATATATAGGACATATATATAATATCTATATATAGGACGAAAATAAAATAGGACATTAATAATATCTAAATTAAGATATATGAATATATCACGCGACACGCGCGTAATGGATCGACGACGTCATCGGGTAATTTAATCAAGCAACCCTGTTATGGATCGTAAACGGTGGATCCCTAAATATTAATTTCTTCTTCTTAGGGTGCCTCTCCAACTAGTGGAGGTTGGCAGTGAGCTCTGCATACTTCTTTTTGTCCTTCGCCAGGCAAAACAATTCGGCGTTTTCGTAATCCCGGTCCATTCTCGAATGTTTCGCAAACCAAGATTTCCGTCTACGACCAGGTCTCCTCTTCCCTGCAACTTTTCCTATCATAATGCGTTGCAGGAGTTCGTACCTGTCGTGTCTAAGCACGTGACCCATATATGCAGTTTGATGGTCTGCCAAAGCTTGCGTTTATGGTCGACACGCCGTAGAACTTTTTAATTGGTTACTGTGAGTCCAATATATCTAAAAAATAATGCTAAATATCAGATGAAAGGGTTCTACATGGGCTATCTCAACTGAATAATATTTATTAAAAAAGTGAACATCAGTTCAGTGAACATCAGTAAAATCAAGCCTCAACTCAGTGATTGAGTAACCATGGCAAAGCTACAAAGAGTTACCAAGCATAAATATCTGGGTACTTTTTGGCTGAGAATGGGTATAGTAATAGCGATATAATATATATAGGTTAGCTCTAAAATATTGCCTGCAGGCAATAAGCTCGCCTTTTCTTAAGAATAAAGAGTTTTATTATTATTATTATTATTATATAAATACCCGAATAGAGGTCGCCAGGAGTAGCTTTAACAACATGAATAAAGTACTGACTAGCTGGAATCCTAAAATCACCTTACACCCTTGGTTTCTATAGTGTTAAATTCGGCCGATTCTTTTATACAGGTGCGAGCGAATCTTGGGCTGTTAAATAAGAGCTCAAGAAACTTCAATACTTTTTAGGCATTCGTGCTACAGACGGATGCTAAAAAATAATTGAACCCAAACTGTTCTCCTACGACGTGGGAGGAAGTTCTACTACGTGTCAACATGAAATGAGAGTTTTCTACACCATCTAAAGCTGAAAGGTTGCATATCTGGGACACTGTTCAGACACGGGATATAAAACCCTGCATCTATTAATGAAGGGAAAAGTCGCTGGCAAGAGAGGTGTAGGCCGAAGAAAGAAGTCTTGGATGAGAAACCAACAAGAAAGGACTGGAGTCGTAAGTTCTGAAAAACTATTCACCTTGCGTGGGATAGGGGAAAATATGCGGAGCTGACTGCCAACCTTCGCTAGTTGCAGAGGCGCCCGAAGAAGAATAAGAGTGACGTCAGATCTATTGTGACTGGAAACATCTGTTCGATTAATCTATGCCACTCGACCGACTCGTTCGCTGCCTCGTCCGTACCAGGAATCCCCCGGATAAGTAATCACTTCACTTCCGTGTGACGTTTACATCCTGCCACCGCAATGCGAATCATTAATTCTCGTATCGGTAGCGCCGGGGTGACTTGGAAGTGTCGTTGTGCTTCGGAGATGTATTGCCGTCCGATACAGACGACGTATCAGGGAATTGGAATTGATTTTCATATATGTGAACATACCATTTGGTTTCTATCTATTCATATTCGGATATTTTATTTGGATTAACGTAAAAAATACCTAATTAATCATTTAAATAGTTTAAATTAGTAATGATCCTAATTTTATGCGATCAGTTGACAACCATGTACTAATGCTGGAATCTTATTGACTATAGAGAGACGACGCTAAGTTGATACTCGGTTACGCAATAGTTTCCGTTACGTTTTTATTACAAAATATCTGTTGAGTATTAACGGCGGCTAGCTTTAGAATTAGTCAAAAAATATATTAAAAGGAATGAAAGTCACGACTGCCGATACAAAAAATGAACTACTATATTTATAATTATTTTTGATACGGTTTTTTATAAAATATTTGTGATTTATTTATTTATCCTTATAGAAACAGATATATTTAAGTGAATTTATTGACATTTGAAGATTTGGACATTTAGACAATTATTTAATTGATATTTAGAGAGTTAAGTACCCTATAACACTCGGGATAACATAACAATTTTGACAAAATCACATACTTCTAAATCGGTTTTAGCGTTTAGAAGTTATGGTGTAATAATAAAAAGAAAAATATGCAAATATGAATTTTGGACACATTACATTTCTTTTTTGTTGGACAGTCGTGTAAAAAGGGGACTTGCCACTCAAGCACCACGCGTTTACATCGACATTTAATTACTAACTTTAAGATAGAATCAAAAGACGGGATATTTTTCACGCGGGTATTGCAAAATATTTTATATGAGATTGGAACATTTCTCCGCGATGACTTTTAAAAAAACCTAATTCAGCCATGTTATCGATGTACTTTAAATTAGCAGAGTCGAGCTACGGTTTTTTTTGTAAAATTATTACTTGTTTATTTATTAATTATCGTTGTCTTAAACAATATCGTTGTCTTAAACATTATTGACATTGTAAAAAAAGCGAAAAGCGAGCATTTTGTGATATTTTCAACTCATTACTAATAGAGTCCACACACACGAAGTTACCATGGATGAAAAGTTTATAAAGGAAGGTATCAATATAAACTATAAACTGCCTTTTGTGTGCAGTAGTATGCAGGTGTTAACGAATAGAAAATTACACAAGCAAGCAAGGGAGAAAGGGAATATGGTCAACTGTGTATAGGAGGGAGAAATTTAAAAACTATCCAATCACCTAAATAATCCTTATTCTACAAATTGTACATACCTATATCTATTAATAAAATAGTTTTATATTATTTTAATTATTGCATATTATTATTAATTAGTTATAACTTATTTGTAATGGTTATAGTACCTATTTAAAATGTTTTATTTTATTTTTTTGGCGAATATACGTTCATAAACAACTTTAGCTCGCTTCCATAGAACAAGTCCTGGCTCTTCCTGAAACAAGCTGGGCGGCAGCAGTACGCCTACGCTATCGGCCGTGTTCATTATTTTTATAGGAATAAATATTATAGTTAGATATTTATGATATGAATATTAGTAAGACATGCTTTTTAAATGATCGTTCAATACGAAACTATCTGTATATGTATTGCTTATGAATAGCAATTTACAGTGAAACGGGCGGAGCTCGTGTACATAAATTTAGAAGCATACAACGGTATTTTCTTAATTGTAAATAATTTTTTTGCTATGCTCATGCATTTAGATGTATATATAAATAAAATTAGGTACAAACTTAAATAAATAAATAAATTCTGTACTGTGCTTTGCTCGATTAGTTATACTTTTTATATCTATAACAAATTTCCATATTTTTGTTTAGGTTTCGCAGTCGTACTCGGCTTCCGTCGCGCGAAATCGGCTCCGTTCGGTTCGCCCGCTTGCCCGTCGGCCACATCGCTCGGTAATAGAGTGCTTTCAATCTGCTACGAGCTTTGTGTGTCGTTAAGCTTGTAGCTGGCTGAGCGTCGAGCAAGATAAATAGACGTTCCTTGCGCTCGATATGCCCTCGCTAAGTGGAAGTACCCCCCGGATCACGACTCGAATAAATGGCCTCCTTCGCGCGTCCCATCCACGATTCCAACAAATGTAGTAGCGTGACGCTTTTCGAAGTAGATATTTTTTCATGGATGAATATCGTCGTTATTAAATGTCTATCAACTCAATAAATACCGTTTTCTTCAAAGTTGACTTTAAACTTTCGCATAGTATGTGAGTGGAGCGTACTTTGCTAATGCGGAAGTTTCTGAACTGGAGCTGCCAACTGCAACGGGCGAGCCCGTCACCTCAGGTTTTTTTAACGATATTTGATCTTTTATCCCCCGTGAGGTGAGCGTAGAAAACTTGGGATGAAAACAGTCCACTGTCAAGTTACTTCACTCGCCCGTAAGAAGCCAACGCCTTACCGGAAGATAACCAGGTTAATCTGACACTCGCGCCCTTACTTCCAGTTGCAACCAGATTACTCCAGTATCCAGACAGGTTACAGGTTCGAGGTCGCTTGTGGGATCTTCTCCCTTGCGTAGCGGTGATTCGGCGTCTACTGAATCTATCGCGGACCACGGCATCCTTTGCCCGGCTGTTCACCCGGTATCGGGTAGCCAATTGGTCGTTTCAAAAGCAGTTGCCGTATAGTTAACAACTACCCCCACTATATAGGAAACAAAGACATTTCCTGACCTGGCCCGGACAAGTTAAATAACTAATTATTTAAATTTCTGGTGTAATTTAATACCTAGAAATTGAACTTCTTTCCTAATTGTACATTTTTTATTTTTTTTATTCCTAAAATAAGCCACTTAGTAGGAATCCCTACTCTTAGTATAGTCAAATTAATTTTATATTATTATGTGGTATACAAGTACTTTTTTTAAATGTACAGATTGAAAAGTACATTGAAATACACAATAATAATTTAAATTATAATTAAAATAAAAATTCTAAAAATGATTGAAGCTGCTGAAATACCTAAATAGGTATAAATGAACAATACAGATAATCAAAATATAAAAACGAATAGTCGGTTATAAAATAGTCAAATTAGAAATATTCCAAATATAAAATTACAAACAATAGAAATAGCGCAAAAGAAATATTCAAGACATTTTTTTATATATTAATCCATCTCCGATTATCCAAATGATTGGATTTAGTAATGTGAATAGTGAATACTTTAAAAAAATATAATAAAAATAATTATGAAGGATTAGAAAATTCAATACTGGCAAAGTCCTTGGGTTTCTAATAAGAATATCATGGTCCTTTCCTTAAATTGAACTGACGCACAGTGGAATTTTATTGTAAAAAAGGTTGGACTGATACATGAAACTATATCAAATGAATGTTTCTGTATGACTACCCACTTGTGGGGTAAATACCATTAGATTTACGAATATTCAGTAATTTGTTATTAGTTTGAAATCAAGCAGATTTTTTAAAATGTAGGCTTAATTTCTAATATACCTATGTTTTATTTTTTTTATTTTTTATGATAACATAAAAAAAAATGTATGAATCGCCAGTAAGAGGAATTGTCTACAGATTGCGATTACGAGCCAGTTCCCACTGTCAGGCCGTATGTTTCGACGGAAACCGTCGTCCAGAGATATGTAGGTGTTCACATATAGACCGATCTGTCAAGAAAATCGGCAGAAGTCATTCGGGTCAAACCTTCGGGCACGATGGTATAGTGCTTTGGTGATATTTAAGAATACGTAATAGAGTAAATATACACCATTGGATACATCCGAATGTACGGAAAGATTTTCGCTTGGAAAATTTCAAGCATTAGTGGGTGAACTGAGAAGTGGCGAAAATAAATTTCTTCCATTACTTTCCAATGTCTACATCCTCTTTTGATGATCTCTTGGAACAATATAAATATTACCGGACATATCGACACGTGTATTTATCGGCTCGCTCGCTCACATTACTTTCTGATATGATATTTTCGCCCCTAAAACGGTTTTTTATCGTGATATACTTCATTCAAATAATATTATCTCATCTCGTCTCTTGCCAATCACTGTTCCCAATAAAGATATCAGTCTTTCCTATTTCCTGAATATTATAACTTTTAGAGTTGTTTTGGTCCGGTTACTCCTCATATGAAATCAGTAGATTTTTTATTGATTTTCCACAATCCAACACTATTAAATTAATATGTGACATTTTCCAAATTAAAAAGCCGTTTGGTTACTTTTCTATTAAAATTAGAAAATAAATTATAACAAATGTTCTACCTCATTTTTCACATTCTTTCTTGTCCTGCCATGTTTACACAATTTTTATTATCAAAAGAAGGTGATACTTTTATATCGTCAGTCTCTTCTACATATACGCATGCGCTGCAATAATGGTTTAAAACACGACCTCGCAAATCTTTTGTCTCTACCTACTGAGAAAAAGAAGAGTTAACGGAACAATAATACATTCGGAAATTTAACGTTTACAAAAGCACTCATGGATAGTATAATAACACCCAGTAAGTTGACTAAAGAGCTACAAGACAATGCGGGAAGAGGGTGCGACGGAAATGGGGCCAGGGGTAAGTCATGTCGCGTCCTTAGGCCAATAGTTACGGCGCTGTGGGCTGTGACGCGCTGTGGGCGCAGTTTGTGTCCGCTCCTACTATTACTTTTTTGTGGAGATTTACGAGTCGACGCCATATGGTATTCTAAGAACAAATCGGTAGCATAATAGCATCTGCGTCGCCGGTGCACCGTAAATGTGTCCGAGACGATGCTTCAAGAAGAAGACGAGTAATCATATTACGATTTGTGGTAGCCTTTAAGATTCCTGACGTCACTTGCTTAAATTTCAATTTTGTTCTAAGAGAAGCTACTGTCTGGTATACTGTGACTCATTTGTGAGATACCCAGTCAGACTTATGCCTGGTTATTAATCGTATAAAATTCGCACTGCATCCAGTCACCGCCCGCAGGGCGCACTGTACCTCTAGGCGGTGGCATTAAATCACGCTGGTGGCTTGCATTTCAGTGTTTCCACATGGCCAGGCCTCTGATGTGGCTCGACACTGACACTTGACCCGGCCGGACGTCGAAAAATAGCTGCCTATTTGCTGACATGGGCGCCCGCGAGCGCGCTCACCCATTCCACGGTTATCTCCCCTTGTTGTAATTTACTGGGCATTACTGGACCCATGAAGTTCTCATGTAAACCTTAAAGTGGAAAGGGAAATGTGTTTTTTTTATTAAAACTACAGAATCATGTTGATGTTATTTCTTACATCTATAATAATATTTTGCTCTCTCATAAACATCAATTTCCGGCCCGATGAGGCTCAGTCTTGTGCATTATACAGCTTTTAAAAAAAAAACATTTTCTAGCAATGTAACTCTAGTGGAGGTAGTTTTTAACTATACTGTCGAGGTCGGAAGAGATGTTTAAGATTTGTTTTAATGAAAACAATAGATACATTATACTTAATTCTCTTATTTGAAAATAGAAAATTGATGACGGAATAGACGTGTTTTACCAATGTATATACCTAGACTGATATCTATATATCAGTCTAGTATACAGATTATATTGGCACAGATTACTAGATATCTAGATTATACAGTTATTCTTGATATCGGTTTTTTTAAGCATTGAAAATTAAAAGCCGTCAAAATGTCAGTTAATTTGTTGATAATAAATTTTAATTTATATCAAAGAGTTTAGCAGTGACTTTTGTGGACCGTTTACTTTCTCGGCAATTTGTACATGTACTAACTCGGTATACTATGGTATATGGTTTATAGGGACAGTCTCTGTGGCCCAATGGGGTGGTTTCTGACATATTTACTTAAAATTTCATTTAATAATAAAACAATAAAAATAAACTCTACCCGCAAAGCAGCGAAGGACATACCGGAATGGATTAGGAAATGATGAGATATATGCTTGGATGTGCACAACATTCGACTAGGCTATGTAGGTTTAATAGTAGTCCCTTTGACACCGGTGAACGATCACCATTTATCCATCTATATCAAAAACCACCCGGCGTATCTCATTAATTTATTTTCTCATTCTTCTTCGCTAATAATATACAAAGTGAGTTTTTTATTAGTGGCATCCTTGTAGTAAGTAAATCATTACGAGCAGGTAAGCAACTTCTGTTTTTTTTGTGGGCCAAAAATAGAAATATATATATTACCACGATGATTTTTTAGAACGCAGCTTTTTACAGTACCACTTATATAATATTGTTAAAATTAAATAACCCACTAGAGTAACAGCATTGAATTGCATTATAGTAAGAGAAGTCCCACAAACAAATCTCAACCGCCAGCCGTCCGCGAACAATGATGATTTGTGCGGCGCGGGGACAAAGCGCGGATCCTTGTGGGACACCTCAACTCGACTCTCTCCGGTGGCGGCGACAAAAGCTCAGTGCCACCTCATAAAACACCCGCTGGTTGTCTCCGGCGTCGTAAATCTCGACGAGTCGCCGCGCATTGTCGCCCCATACAATGCCATTTGGCCACACAGGTTTATTGTGTTAGGGAAAAATTGCGCTGACAGTAGTAATAAATGATCATGCAAAATTTTGTTAGCGCACAGCGGTGTAGAATAGGATCTACCCAATCATAATGGATGCTTTACTATCTACCTATATTTCATAGAAATACAATGACAGAAGACAAGACTAGATTGGAGTAGACAGAATGATTTAAAATGAAATGAAGACCAATATAGATAAAATATAAATTATTATGATTAAGCCTGCACGGCAAAATTACAAAGCAAAATTAAAGATGACATACATAATTAAATATAATAACAAACAATACTCAGGAGAGAAGTTGGTTAATTAGTCAGACTACCAACGTCAGAGGGTGGTCCATTCTAGATCCTTATTATATTTCCAAACAATATTATAGTATCTGAAATATTGCAAATAAAATCATGTTCTTTTCATTGGAAGAATACTCCACACAGCACTCCTTTTTTCTCGGTTTAGATGATGAGAAGCGTGATGTTGGATTTACTGAATGACACATATCTTCTTAATCCTTTCGTTCTACTCACGATTGAGATATTTTCATTTCTGATTCTGCCGACGCCGCTGATACTCAGTTAGTTTAATAGATATATATCTCAAATGCTTTGAATTTTCTCAACATTGCATTTTGTTAGAATACAAAAATTGAGTGCCAGTTTTCTAACAAGATTCATCTTCTTTCATCAGCTTTTAATATTTGAATCTGTAACTCAAATTAGCTTTGTAATATTTATATTCGACAAGCGGTCTTGTTAACATATATCCAGATATTATTCTATTTTCTGGTGATTATTATTACAGTTTACTAGTTTCAACAAGGCTTTCATTTCTTATGTCCAATGATTGTCACCATGTCTTAACCTCAGGATGATTTTCAAGCAAACGCCTCCAGTCGACAATCGCATTAAAATCACACCGCTCTCTAAAAAATTATCGCTGAGAACTTCGCGGGTTTTCAGGGTGGATGAAATTCTTCCCCATCATAAAAATCTCCGCCAAAACAAGCGAAGCGGTGAAAAAATCGCATATGACAGATATTCCGACATTGCATACCTTTTGTCTTCGCTGTTTTTCTCGGCGTGAGATATTGTTCGCCTCGCGGAAACGTACAACGCGCCCCTGGATATAAACAGTATATTTATGGGGGATTGTTAAGTATCAGTGATATTTCTTTTACTTCTACGTCTGGCTCTCGCAGCCTGACGGATAGTGGAATTAGGTCAAAATGATAAAAAACTATTGTGTAGAGATGACGACAAGATGGCTAATGTTTGACTTCAGTCTTGTTTAATGTCCTATGTCACTACGATAAAAAAAGCTCGAAACACTTGCACCACTACGCTGATGATTTCATGGCCTTGCAGACCGAAAAGATGGTCTCCTAAAGGTTTTAAAGACGCCCATCTCATTAATAATATAATTGGAAATGATGTGAATGAAGATACATAATGCGTAAATCGTGTGTTTGCATATTAACCTGATTATGAATCTTGGACCTTTACCCTGAAGCTGAGCTGAATTAAATTTAAATAAGGCGTATGTATGGTTGGGTTTCCATACAGTATCAATCGCCAGAGTACTGATTTATAATCAAATCAAAATCGAATAAGTAAATATTTAGGAAACCTAGAGGGTATTATTCATCTCTGTGGATTTACTGGGGAGGATTCAATCCTTCAGCTGATTGACTAGAATATAGGTTTATTATTCCTTATATTGAAGGTAAGTAATTTACTCGTATATACACTCTACCCAACTTGCTATGCTGCAGCAATGTTTGTCTCTTTTTTTCTTTCCTTACCTGTAAAAGTGGTTAGTGCGAGTGTTAAAGCTAATATTGATGGAATTTTACTTATCTACACAGATTAGTATTGCATCATCAAATAAAAAAGATAATTGATAAGATTAGTTTAAAACCATGTAGGTACGCAGGCAAGAGTAGTCTTTCATGGCAACCATAGTAATATAGTTTTCTGAAGGTCGACTATGATTAGTTATTTTATTATATTGTATTACTTTACCAAGCGTTATGGGGTTGAACAGTGTAAATCTATCCACCGGTATTTAATTTATATTTAAAATGTAATGTATAAAATGTTTCACACTATTTTATATGCACCCAACATTTCACGCAAAATAGAGTCACGAAAAACTGCATTTTTTAACCAATATGTTGATTTCTTCCAAATTTCATATAAGGCCAAGTCAGCCATTCATTTACCCTTATAATATTTAAAAGCTAAACAGGCGGCTCGGAATAACCGAATAGCTGTGTTTAAACAAACGCATCGAAAGCTCGCCGTGCCGTGTCGTGGCCCAAAAAAAAAAGAATTGAAGATTTTTAATATTTTTGCGGCTTGCCTTCAACGTTTATCCTTTTCGCCAATGGCTATTGTTTCGCCTCCGACTGTGTGCTTTACGGCCGCCGAGCTGGAAACGGCTGCGAGGCGCTCGCCGCATTATTGTTTCAGCGGGCACAATAAGTCCTCCATCGCGTATCTCCTGTCGATCTGACCACGCCCACGGGGCACCACAAAAAACTGGGTGTGGCGACGCATTATGCAATGGCCTGCGTCACAATAGATGATTTAATTTCGTATAATGTCTTCGAAGAAGGAATCGGCCTATTGAGAAGATGACGCTGGATGGGCGACGGGCGTTATTGATGACGTATACGCTGCTCTGGTAATCGACGATCATTGAGAATAGGAGAAACTGAAAAGAGCCGCATTGGTAATATTTTGATTATTTAAATGTGTTACAGCAAAGGTCATTTGCTACGTATTTGACAAGATTTACATTAATATGTAAGCATCTACAAATACGCATATTGATTTTAAGTTTTTTGTGCTTTTGAAATAAAACCAATATTTAACTGAAAATATATCGGCTATGGTCTTTAAGTTATTGTATTTGTTTACCATTTGAATGAGTACCATAACAGTATCAATATATATTACATGTAAATGGCAATTCTAAGCCAACACGGGCGAAATTTCTTCCTGACTTAATATTTGCAATAATTCGGACATGATCGCTAAAGCCTAAGAAAGAAAGGAAAATTATTACGACTTGTCGACTCGCCTGCTACAATTGACATATAATTATAATTCTACCGGTCCAATCGTCTATGGCTAGTTTTAACCACTGTACGACCACTGTTCTTCGTGACTTAGAAGTCTCCGCTTAGAAAACAAAAATGTCTTATTATATATTTCGGTAACGTATTATTGTAGATTTTAAACCATAAGATGATTTGTGAGACTATTCTGTATAGTGAAACTTCCACTATTTGTGAGAGACGAGTTTAGTCTGAAAATGCTATAATTTACGCAAGTTTTCCTCAGACTTGCCAGTAGCGTATTCTTGGTGGAAAAAATGAGGTATGTTTAAAATGGCAATGATGACCACAAACATCTTTTTTTGCGTATTAAGTTGAGATTATTCCAAAAACATTTGCAAATATTAGGTATTTAGTTTACTTATTTTATTTATACACGCCGATTCATTGAGTGTGTCGTTTGGCCCTGTGGTAGAAGGATTGGCCGATGAGCTTAGATTCACCGTTTCCAGGGATGCCCGATTGTTCATCGTCACAGACTAGACAGTCCAAAATGTGCGCATTATTCGGGGAGGCTCCTTCTGTATCCCATTTTATATTATATAACGATTTTAATATGTATGCAAAATATTAAGTTATTGGTTTTGTCACTTCGCATTCCGGATTTAGAGCAAATTCCGAATTCCGAATTCTCGGGCACGTTAACGAACGAACGAACAAACGATTTATACACACGTTATAAACGATATTAATCGTTTCTACAATATTTTTCTGTTAAAGAATAAGAGATTAAGTGTCGGTTGGTTTAAAAAATATATTATTTTCCAGACTATAATTTAGTTTTGGTGATATCTATGTTTGAAAAAATTATGTTGTTTTATTTATTCATTCTTACATATAAACAAAAACGGAAAGACGAATTATTCAACACGTTTTTGAAAATTTTGATTTAAAACAATAAAACTGAATATTCACGAAATTATGTTAAAATTTTAAAATTTTTATCGTGATAGAAATCTCAAATAATTAAAATGGTAACTATAAATATCAAGTCTGATTTACGGCTCACACTCTATGATATTACATTACATTATATTCCTATGACATTAATTTTAGTAGAGCATTTAAGAATAGACCATATAATTTGGATAAAATTATAGCGACTTATGATGATGAACCATGTAACATTTTTGATCAACAAACATTTCCATATCCGAGATTCAATTGAATTCAAATAACAGGAAAAACTGTCGACTCGCCTAACAACTAATATTATTCAAAGAAATCATAAATTCGTCTTTCATGCGTTGCATTTTTATCATTGTATAGAAAACAGCGTCTTTCACGATAATCAGTCTTTATTCAGACGAAGTTTACCCCATTTATAGCAATTTCACTGATATATAACTTTTCTTACGTATAACTTTATTGATATTATTTATTCGAACTTTATATTATATTTATTGCCGATTATATAATGAAATTGCATTTTATTTATTATAATATCTTTTAATATTTTTTTATTATTAAGTTTTTTTATTTTATTCTGAAGACCACATTTTAGGGCAATTTACTGTTATTAGATTTTTACTAAAACTTGCACATTTGTAAGCAACCAAGCAATCAAGCAAACTTTATTGTAATATTGGAGTCCTGTCCACCCTAGAACGGGCTAGTCCCAGTTAAGTGACAGAAACAAATAAGCAAAAAGTTAAGGTTTTGCCATTCGGGTTCTGTTATTTTTGTAAGCTAATCAATGTTTTATATTAATTAATTCTTAAATAAATAAAATAAATAAATATAAGCACGTACATTTCACTGTAACAGTCACTGTCTCCGTCAACGCTCTCACTGGTAAGCCATATCTTCATAAAACTCTCTTAGATAATTAAATTGAAAAAATATTAAACACTGTGTTTATCTACCGCATGTAATCGCCGAGGGACATCACGATACCAGTCGGGACTCTGATCATCGATAACTCACGATAATAGAGCAACCCGCATAAAATTTTCTAATTTCAAAGTGTACCAATGCGGCCCTCTGTGCGTCGTAAATTTCTTTCGTATTTGGCGCACAGAAGAAGGACGTTTGACAAACGAAAATACCATAAAACACGCGGAATAGGTCCTAGGATCCGTCCAGGGACGGGGCCACCTGGTGCTCGGCAGAGGCGCAGATTGAAATCAATGATACACGGCCGGCAAACAAGGCCGCTTAGCAGAAAGCGCCGTAATTTATCGACGTTCGCCCGGCGCACAATGGACCGTTTTCGGGGCACAAAGCGCGTGACGTATCATTTCTCTCCGGGCCCGAAATGGATGGATGCCACATTTTTCACTGCGCCCTCAATGAAAGTGGACTATAGTGATGTCTGTCTTGTTTGTACGAATTCCGTGTCATCCGCGTGTAAGGCCCGCACAAAGGATGCCTCCGTCGACGAGACATAATAATTTAAGAGCGGAATTATGTACGAGCGACTATTATTTGTCACGGTGGGGTATATGCATCGCAAAGGCTGCAGGCTTTTTTTAAACCCCATAATACTAAACGCGTGGCGATCAATTTTCTGGCTGTCTATTTGAGAATCTAAACAAAAATATTGCTATATGCGGCACTGTTAATTACTTTTTTAAAGTCAATAAACGCCATTTAAAAGCATTAAAAACTACGTATAGGTACATATAGGTACAAAAACTACGTACGTATAGGTACACTACGTATAGTTACAAAAAATAATAGCTTCATAGTCGGTCATTGTAGATTGTAAACTGTAGACTTCCTCTAATAGATACTAATAGC